>JAVFHQ010000107.1:0-29206 GCA_035135055.1 Oleoguttula mirabilis | reverse complement strand
CCCCCCACCCACACACACACGCAGCGCTTCCCACCTTCCCGTGCGCAGGATTCGATGGTTAGACGGGGACTTTGGCGCATTCGCTGACGCCTTTCTGCTTTCGCGGCGATGTTTAGGGCATAGCCTTCCAGATCCAGAGGTGCTCCAACGCGGCCAAGTTCGCCGCTGTGCGCGTTGCCGGCGTGGCCAACGAGGTGATGGAGGACGATGAGGCGACGTTCGCGCAGCTGTACGCGCGCATCGACAAGACGGTCGCCTTCCTGCAAGGCGTGCCGGCCGAGAGCTTCACAGGCACGGAGGAGACGGAGGTCGTGCTGAAGGGGCCCGTGCAGGAGCATAAGTTCAGTGGTGAGTCAGTACCAACATGCCTTGCCTTGCTTGCTTGGAGATGAAAGGGAATCATGCGGCCGGTCTGCTGACGTGGGTTGGTGGGTGCGTGACAGGCTTGGGGTATGTGCAGCAGTATGCGCTGCCCAACTTCTTCTTCCACGAGAGCATGGCGTATGCGATTCTGCGCAAGGAGGGCGTGCCGGTGGGGAAGCTGGACTTTCTGCTGGGCGGCTCCATGTAGACTCTTACCACACCACGTCATGCCACGAGTGGGGTTCCAATCAAAAAAGTCGCAGAGAAAGCGCGGAAGAAGTTCAAAATTTTGACCTCCCGGCTCTAAAGTCTCGAGTCTCGAGTCTTGAGCTCGAGGCGACCTCTGTACGTTTCAAGACCAGCTATCTAGTGATGGAGATGGAGGTGCAAGTCGCGTGCCTGCATGTGAGAGTGAGACAGTAGTGAGAGGGCGAGTGTATCTCCGCCCTATCGGCGGCGCTAGTGGGAATAGGACAGCTGTAACTTCGAGATTGAGATTCACGCAGAGCCGCATGGGGAAAGTCAAAGTAGTAAAGAAGAGTAAGAATAGTCAACACCCTACCTCCTATCGTCGATACCACCAACCTCAACGATCGATCCAACTACCCGACCGTTTCAACGCCTGCGACAGTGCGACTCCAGACGAAAGCACGATATAATGATAACGTGACCCGATAACACCCCGCCGCGACAATGCTCTTCCTCCCCGCCCTCGCCCTCATCTGCCTCCTGCCCCTCCTCGCCCTCTGCGCCGAGGACTACTACACCCTCCTCGGCATCGACAAGTCCGCCTCGGAGCGCCAGATCAAAAAGGCGTACCGCACCCTCTCCAAGAAATACCACCCGGACAAGAACCCGGCCAACGACACGGCCCACCAGAAGTTCGTCGAGATCGCCGAGGCCTACGAAGTGCTGATCGACGCCGATGTGCGGAAGATCTACGACCAGCATGGCCACGAGGGCGTGAAGCAGCACCAGCAAGGCGGCCACCGACCGGGCGGCGGTGGGCATGACCCGTTCGATCTCTTTAGTCGCTTCTTTGGCGGCGGCGGGCATTTCGGCGGCGGCGGGCAGGGCGGACAGCGCCGCGGCCCGAGCATGGAGGTGCGCATCCACGTCCCGCTGCGCAACTTCTACACGGGCGCCGCGCACGACTTCAAGGTGGAGAAGCAGGCCATCTGCGAGAAGTGCGAGGGCAGCGGCAGCGAGGACGGGCAGCGCGACACCTGCGCCAAGTGCAACGGCCAAGGCATGGTCATCCAGAAACACATGATCGCGCCGGGCTTGTTCCAGCAGATGCAGATGCAATGCGACGCCTGCGCCGGCAAGGGGTCGACGGTGAAGCACAAGTGCAAGGTGTGCGGCGGGAGTCGGCATGTGCGCGCCGAGGAGGCGTTTGAGCTGGTGGTGGAGAAGGGCATGCCCGACGGCGCGCGCGTGACGTACGAGGGCGAGGCGGACGAGAGTCCGGATTACGTTGCTGGGGATCTTATTGTGCACCTTATGCAGCAGGAGCCGGCGCGCGGTGGCGAGGAGGAGGGGGGGCGGACGGACGGCACCTTTTTCCGCCGCAAAGGCGACCACCTCTTCTGGCGCGAAGTGCTCTCGTTACGGGAGGCGTGGATGGGCGACTGGACGCGCAACCTCACGCACCTCGACGGCCACATCGTTCAACTTTCGCGGAAACGGGGCGTGGTTGTGCAGCCCGGGGCGGTGGAAGTCGTTGATGGGGAGGGCATGCCGGTCTGGCGACATGAGGATGGGCCCGAGTATGGGAACCTGCATGTCGAGTACACGGTCGTGCTGCCCGACCAGCTGGACCAGGGGGTCGAGAAGGAGTTCTGGGGCGTGTGGGAGAAGTGGCGGAAGAAGAACAAGGGCGGGGTGCAGTTGGACAGGGACTCCGGGAGACCCACGCCCAAGGAGCATGGGCATGAGGAGTTATGATGATGAGTTCGCTGAGCGTCTTTGGGGATATCTCTTTTGGGGCTGTCTAGATATAGAGGACTCTGCCATTGTACCACCACCAAACAGAAGTGAGCGCCTGTTCCGCAGAGCGAGCGGTCCCGTGCGGTCGCGCTCGTTCAATCGTCCAATTTTACCCCCTTTCGGACAGCGTTACGCTACTTGACCTTCTTCTTCTTCTTCTTCTTCTTCTTCGACCTCGTTGGCTTGTTCAAGCCATGCCTCCCGCATAAAGAAGAACCCGAGCCGGCTATTGTCGTCATCCCGAGGTCGTGTAGAGGCGCCCATCGCCTGGAGACGGGCACTGGAAGCAAATCTGTCCGGGAGGTTTCCCGGCCAGGTGGGACACCTTGGATGGATTACCGCTGGCGTCTAGTTGGCAGGGCCGTACGGTGCCGACTAACACCGACCGAGATTGGAGGACCGCGGATGCAGACGGCAGCTTCCTGGATGCGGCGGCGTGGCGGACCGTCGGTATGGATGCATGAGGTTGTGTGAGTCTACATCCTTCAGTCCCAGACACCGAGCGAGCGACGGGGCATATTGCATGCGCAAGAGCGCAATTATTACTCGTGCTTGTTGTGCTGCAGTGGGGATTGCGCCGCGACAGCAGCAATGCCGTCGGCCGTCGGCGATGATGGGGATGGGGATGGCTGACTGGCGCCTGACCGAGCTGACGATGATGGTGCTCTGCTAGTCCCCGCAGGCGAAGGCACCGCCGTCGACGCGGCGATGCTTGTCTGTGCAGCGACTGCGGTACCACCTTTAGTGCTGCCAGCCGCTGTCGTCGCAGACGAAGCCCCGGCCCCGTTTATAGCAGCAGCAGCCAACGTGGTAGCCGTACTCGCGCTGCGGAGCGCCTCCTTAGCAATGCCGTACTTCTTGTACCACTCATCGCTCTCGGTCACGGTCCTGTCCCAGCTATCCAGCTCCCGGTTGCAGTGCTCCAAATCCTTAGACCAGCGCTCGACTTCCTTCTCCAGGTCATTCATCGGCTGCGACGCTAATCTCGCAGCTACACATGCTTCCCTCGCCTGCTCGAGAGCGTTCTCTTTGGCCGTATGCCGATAGTCCTGCAGCCACGGCAGACCCTGAATCGGCAGTAAGCACCAATGCTGCAGCATCATCTCCTGCTCCTTGGTCGGCCTGACATGCGTGTACGCGTGCATGCGCCGGTCCTTGAACCAGCCGGTGGCGGTCTCGATGGGGTCTTCTTGTGTGACCAGCAAGTCCGAGGCAAAGGGTCTCTGTTCGCGGATACGCCACTCGACACCATCTCTGACTTCGGAATCCTTCTTGACTCTTCCCACGTCGGCATCAGCGTTGTGACAGAAGTACCATGTTGGCAGGACCAGTAGCGCCACGGTGATGAGTTGCGTGAATAGCGAACTCATACCGAGGATGATGATGTGGCCTCCGAAGAACAACCAGCCGATGGCACGGGCGAGGCGATACAGTAACTTATTCGGCGGGTCGCAGTTCTCGATGCAGAAGGTCTTGAGCACGCTCAAGGGTGCGTAGATTGTGACCATCCTGCCGTCGGCACGGGTGACGAACATTTTCAACATGTTCCCCTTCGGAGTCGGATTCTCTTCCACGGCCATGTTGTTCGTGGCCGCTCGCCGTTGCCAGATGAGGATGTTCCGGACTCCCATGGAAACCAGGATCGCCGTGAAGTTGGCGATGCCCGGCCAATCACCCATTACTGCGGTGCAAGCTAAGAGTGTCAGCACCACACCATAGCTCAGCATTGGCGCAATTAGGTCGCCAATGGGATCGAATTTCTTGTCCCTCTTCTTGGTCTCGAACGTGAAGACGGTCGTCTCTTTGTTGATGTCGTCTTGCAGCGACAGCCAGCGAGTGAACCACGGCTTGATCTCCGTCGTGTAGATGCCAGACGAGATGTTGAAGAGGGCGTAGCCGGACTCGCCGTCGGTGAAGTAGTCACCAGCCACTACGAACCCGGCGAGCAGTGGGAAGAACTCGGAGAAGCGGCGCCGCTGCAAGCTGCCGATGCTCTTGTTGACCTCCTCCGAACCGAGCAGGGTGACGAGGCCCACTGCGTCGAAGCTGAAGGGCGCCCAGTCTCTGAGGAACTGCCATGGCATCTTCCCGCCGAGTAGATAGAGTGGCGTGGCATCGTCGCCACCACGTGGGAAGATTGGTGGCATCGCTTCCTGTTTCGGCGGCTAAGTAGGGTAGTAGAGCCTGACTGGTATAATGCCGGAAATCGCTGAAGTGTCAAGGGGCAACAAGGGGTAGAGAAGCTTTTAAGCAGATGGGAGCGGACGACGGAAAGCGGAAGGCGCGCAGAGGTATGAAAGCAGGATAACACAGCAGACGTGCAAGCAACAGACCTGGAACTGCTCCTATATGAATACAGATTGGCGATCGTGTGGAAAACCGTGTTTTGAGAAGCGTGGTGGCCCTGTTGTGCGAGGCTGAGGCTGAGGCGCCTAAAACCAAGCCCACTTCCCAATCGGGCAAGAAGGCTGAGAGGGCGGCCTCAATCTCAACTCCAGAAGAGCCAATTCAACTGGTATCTGACCATCCAAAAACCCGACGTCACCTGTCATGCAGAGAACCCCATGGAATGATCTCGCGCATAACGTCGAGGCTGTGCTGGAGAACGTTTGACATATCCGGTGGAAGTCCCAGGCGTACATCTGACGTTGCAGCTACAGAGGTGGCCCAACCGTGGCTTGGAGCCTGTGAGCAATCTCAACGTGCCTCACGTCGTTCGTGCTATCGTGGTTTCCTACGTGGCACGAAGTGCACGATCATGTCGATACTCAAGCCAGCTCGTCATCCTCCGGCTCCGGCTTGACGCCCTCCCTATCGTTCTGCTCCTTGGCCTCATCCCCACCAGCCTTGACAACCTTCTTCTTGCGGGGAGTCTTTGGCTTCTTCTTGCTCGGGCTCTCCTCATCATCCCCGTCACCGGCGCGTTTGGTCTGTATCCAGGGTATGTTAGCCATGACCATCTCGCGCACTACGGAACACACTCAGCACACGTACCTTGC
Source organism: Oleoguttula mirabilis (assembly GCA_035135055.1). NCBI lineage: Eukaryota > Fungi > Ascomycota > Dothideomycetes > Mycosphaerellales > Teratosphaeriaceae > Oleoguttula > Oleoguttula mirabilis. Next base: position 23,855 of record JAVFHQ010000107.1, on the reverse strand, counting down.
CGTTTGGAGTAGCTTCGGAGCCCTCACCACTGGCATCGGCGTCCTTCGCCTTCTTAACCTTGCCCTTCTCCTTCGCAATCATCGTCTGCACGCCCTGCTTGGTGCGGCCCTCTGGGAGCTCTAGCTCGTTCCATAAGATTGGGCCGGACTTCTCGATGATCTGGAAGAGGATCATGAGCTGGCAAGGCTGTCAGTGGCTGCCTTCTGCGAGCATGAATACCGAGACGAAACTGTACCTTCTCAGTGTCGGTCCATGGCGTCTTGTTGCCCTCGCCGGTAGGCATGATGTGCAGTAGCTTGGTAGGTATTGACCGTGTGCAAGAAGTGGAAGGAAAGCTTTGTGAATTGCTGACTCGGATTGTGGATGTGTGGAGGAGTTGAGCAAGAGGATGAGAGTGGCGTTGATGGGAGTTGAAGGGACAGCGAGAAGTTGCAAGGGAGCTTCAACCTCATTCGTAGCTGACATGTGACGGGTGGCAAAGCTCACGTTGTTCCGCACCACACCCAAACGGCTTCGTTTACAACTCTTGTTTCACAAGCTGTACTATCAAGACAACAAACGTCATCATTCAGTTCCGACTTCTTATCTTCAGCACACAAACTCGAGCTCCTCTTCTTCGCCACACACCCTCATTAGAGTAACCTCGTCCGCGACCTCCAGTTCCACGGCGGTGCATTCGTGCCACAAACATCGTTACGAGCAATCACTCGGTGTCGAAGAGCAACATCACAACCGCAACATACTCTCCGTTCTGATGATGGCGCCATTCGACCGCAAGCGCCAGGTCACCACACCAGCAAACGACCAGCCGTCCGCGAAGCGATCTCACTCAACCCTGGACTTTGACAACAGCATGAACCCGGTCCGACGCACCGTTACAGGCGTGCTGATCCCGCTGGAGCAGGGTATCGCCTTTCCGACTGAAGAGGATGAGTTCGTGGACGCACACGAGGCGCAAGATGATTTGGCGGATGGTGGTGCTGATGGTGCCGAGAGCATGGGAGAGGGTGACGACGAAGCCGTCAGGTTGGGCGGGCACAGCAAACAGAGTCTTGACGACGGCGATGCTGAGGAAGACGACGACGACCTCTTCAAGTCGACCTTCGGCATAGACGCCAGCCAAGCCAACCGCCGTGAAGTAGAGGAAGACGAGTATGACTCGGATGACAGCACCGGCACTGGCACGAAGCTGTCGGCGAAGGTCAGGGGCAAGCAGCCCGCTACTGAGTACGACATCGTGCAAGCCGACCATACGGGCACATGCAACGGCAGGCCGGGCGAATCAACGCCTGCACTAAGCTCACAGGGAGTGAAAGTCGACACCTCCAAATCACCCTCGTCCTTCGCCAACTACGACAAAAACACCAGTCGCTCTACCGCAACTCCTGCGCCACCGCCTGTGCAGAAGGATATCAACCCTGACAAAGACCTATCCTGGCCTCTGCGTACTCACAAGAAGTTCCACGACAGGGCCGTGCAGCTGATCCCACGCCTCGAGCTTCCAGCCCACCGCTACTGGATCGGCGTCCTCAACGTCGACAAGAAGCCGCAGTACGCCAAGGAGGAGAAGCACTTCACGTGGATGAAGGGCAACCGCGTCATCACTGTCGAGACCATCTGGAACACCTACCAAATGACGACAATGACGGATGGATTCGTGCTGCTGCTGGGCGGGGTGGAGAGGGTAGATTTCAAGGACAAGTGCGCGGAGCTGGACTACTTCAACGACAGGAAGATCATTTTCCAGGCAGTGTTGGAGGATGATCCGGCTGCTAAGGGTAGGGAGGTTAGCGAGGGGTGCATACCGCCTGCGTCGGATCCGACGAAGGTGATCGAGATCGACTAGATAGGAGGGATCAAGAAGGACCATAGCTCCGGGAGGTGGGAGGATCGGTAACGGCTGCCTCGTGATCTGATCTTCAGCGGCGAGGAGCACGTAGATGGGCTTCTGACTTGCTTGCTATTACCAAATCTAGGCACTCGGTCATATTTCATTTCCGTAGAAACATTCGGCCACGAGCCACTGCATGCGCCCCCAGTAACCTAAACTCGCTAGGAGGTAGTTATTTTAGATCAGTTCTCCGATTGAGTACTATTATCTTATACTTTCAACCTTCCCTACCTCCATGTTCTTGCCTGGCACACCGCGAGGCTACCGAGAACGTCGCTCGTATCAGTCCGGCCACTCTCCAAGCTTGCGGCACACGTCTCCGCTCCACAGCCAAGCTGTAAAGGCTCACTTGCTGCACGTTTCCGCGGCGCCGCATTCAGCCGTCATGAGCAAACACCGGCGTGTCACTTTTGTTGTTGCGCAGACTGCGGCTACCCCAATGCGGCATTTGAGCGCCTTTGCCATGCGACGGAAAGACTGTGCCTAGAGCGTCTGTTCTTGCACTCTGCGACACCACACGTGAGGAGAAATCTTCGGTACCGTGCTCACTCCAGTTTGTCCAGATGCTCCAGCCGGGTGAGTACGACCTGCTTTGACGTCTCCTGAATTTCGCCGGCGAGGAAGACCTCATCGAGGATAGCATAGACCTGCGCGTCTCTGTCAGTCGCTATTGCTGGACAGACATCAGTGCAAACATAGGAATACATACCTTGTAGAAATTGAAGACTAAATCCAGCTCACACACATTCCCGAAGAACTGATCCAGCACCTCCACGAAGAAATGGATGGCTTCCAAGTACGCCAGCTCGTTGTCGTTCGCATCCACGCACGCGCAGAAGAAGAGGCCGGCATAGCGGCGGTACACAATCTTGCTGCTGCCGCGGAACTCCACGAAGTTGGACTGATGCTTCTGGTCACGTGGCGCCACAAGGCGGTGGATCTCGCCTTTCAGCTTGATCTTTTCGTCATCATTGTACGGGCTGTACCATTTGGCCAGACGGGTCTTGCCTCTGTGATCGTGTCAGACTGTGGTGGGAGGAGGTGAGCGGAGACGGATGCCTACTGTCGGTTCTGGATGAGGATGAAGGAGAGCACCATCGTGGCCTTCTCGAAGACCGCTCTATGTGCCCGGTATAGTGGCGTGCAGTCGCGTCGTGTGGAACTCCAGTCACTGAGTGGCTGACGGTGAGATGGATGGTTGGTGGTGGTGTCGTGGAAGGCAAGTCGGGATCGGCGGAGATTCTTCCGATGTCTCCATCCGGTGGCTTCAAATGGAAACGTGAGCTCTTTTCGCTCCCCCGCCTCCAAACAGTCTCACAAATAAACCTTCACTCTCCAGTCTAGAAGTCGCCCACACCCATCGTGAGCGATGACCACGATGCGGCGCTCATGCGGAGGCCTAGTTGGTGTGTTCTGGATCCCGGCACGAAGTGCGTTACGTTGTAGGTGATGTACTTCGACACTCGTGTCCATGTCAATGCAAGGCTTTTCGGCAAACTCTGGCTCCTACTCGGACCTGTGGCACGTCCACGAGGCTCCGTCACTCTTCACAACAAGGCCGACCAGCTAGATGCCCGCCAACACACTGTCCCGAGCTTGACTTGTCGGGCGGCCACTGGTACATAATGGATCCTACCAAAGGGCAACTAAAGCTTCCACGGTCTTACGCGTGTCGCTTGTACTGCGTGAGACAGCGACATGAAACCCCACATGCAACCTGCTCAGGGAATGGTCTCCTGTCTTGTGGCAAGAGGATTTAGCAAAGGCGCACTGGTCCCAAGCTATACCAACCCGGACGGCCGGGATGGTGCTGGTCCATCTGGGGATCCCATTTATACATACTTAGACTCAGGGCCTTAAAGTGGCGGAAACCCACGTTCGCCGGCGCATGCGATCGGAACTCGCACGTGCAGAATGCTTCTGATATCAATCCTTACCCGACCGACCACGGTTTGCAAGGGTCATGGAAAACGCACTTCCCGATCGGGTGCGCTTGTCAAGTGTACATAGCTTTCTTGCCGCTGTTCGTGCGCTGGGCATCATCTACGAGGCCATAACGGCACGCTGCGATACCCATGTCGCCAGTTACTAGTCTTCCAAGCTCCGTCTCTGACTGCCCACAAGATTTCTTGAGGGGTATACCAGCAAGCTAAATGATCGCAGACCACGTCTCGGCCGCGGATTCTGACGCATGACCTTGCCAAGCTGAGCAAACATCGGATAGCAAGAGATGAGTGTGAGTCTCGCAAGGCGTCACAGCAGCTACCAGACCACCAGAACCCATGGCATTGTCATCCCCCTATACGGCCTGCGACATGTGCGGCTAATGCGGTGGAAGGCGAGGCGCTTAAGTGCAGTTGTCTGTGTAACGCGGCCAGCTGGGTCGGCTTGGCGTAATCTTGAGTTGCATGCCAGTGGCATTGTTTTGACGACCTCAATGACAAACCTTGACACCTCATGATCTCCATGTATACGCGCGATGATACTAACAAGCGAAAACAATGTTATCACGACCGTACAGCTAACCACCACTCGGCTCGGCTAAGAGGACCGCTCATGCAGAAATCAGGATCCGGCGCTCCAGCTACACAGCATCAGGATCGACACGTACCGATATTGACAGTTGCATACCGTTGCATCAACGTATGAACAAGGCTTGCCGGCAGCCCGGATGGAATCACATCTCTATGCCTACGAAGAAGGTGCCCGCTATTCGAATTCTCCTAGAAGGTCGCCACTCATTACACAGGCTGTCACAAGTCCGGCGAGGAGCGTATATCCAGAAATGCAGGGCATGGAGTCGATACACAGCCAAGCAGACTTCGGCCACCGGACAGCGGACTTTTTCGACGACGATACATCCGAAGACGAGGCCGCAAATATCGCAGGGGCCGGCGGCGATGCGCTTGATCTCGATCTACTTGGTCGCCGTAGGTCCGCAATAAAGAGGCGGCAGCATCGCCCTACAAGCGAGCCATTTGTGACGCAGTGCGAAGGCCCGCGAGCTGCCTTGCCATCGGATGCGGTGGGCTATCAACGTCTCGCGCCCAATACGCAGCAAGAAGAGCACATAAGGTTCGCTGACACACCAAGCTCCTCCTTCAATGGCTCTGTCGATGAGTTGCTGCCGCACAATAGCAGTCCGCCCCGTGGACGCACACCACACAAAGCGGCCAGGATAGAGCGGCCAGGGGAGCAGCAGGCTCCCGTGCCGTTGGCGAAGAACGAACAGTTACTCGCAGCCCATGCGATAGCGCACGAGATCACCCTGCAAGCACTGATGCGAGATGGAGACGTGCTTGATGGAAGCCTACACTCCTTTACGCCTTTGGAGCCAGGCCACCGAGCTTCGCTTCTTCCACCATCTCTTCGTACCCACGACCCACGCAGTCCGCGCACCCACGCCTTCGCGTCTCCTGAGTCTGCGACCAGCAAGAAGGCGCACGTCGTGCCACCGCCAATTGACACATCCGGCCCGCGCCATTCATTGCCTGCCGATCTGGTGCGAACGCCATATCCATACACGCCCGACAAAGTGCACCACAAAGACTTTGGCCGAAGTCCGCCTGCTGTGGTACCTAGCATTCCGCCGACCACGGAAAGTGTACTGACACTTGGCATCCGCCGCTGTAACCGGAACAGCATGCGGAAAGTGACGAGCCTGACGATTCCAGCGTCGAATGACTTCAGTGCCATCAGATCCTACAGTGGCGGGGAGAAAGAGCGCCCGTTCAAGGCGATCGACTTTGACGACGCCGAGTTCTTCCGTCAACTCCGCGCATGCTATCGCGAGCTCAGCGGGCCTATGCGGTTCCTCAGCGCACGTTCGCTGGCGCGCATTGCGGTCAGTGGGCCTGCATCGAAGGCCGCAGACGCAGGGTACGGATGGATACATCAACCAAGATCGCCACGGGTACTTGCGTATAGAGGGTTGAGCGACACATTCAGCGAGGAGAAGATATTGCAGCATTACCGCAAGCCAGTGCTGGGGAGGTCGCGGTACGCATTCGTACACTGGGCTCATCGCCTAGCTGCTGCGCCGCCAGTACGGACACCGCAAGCGGACGACAACATCGAGGCGACGGTCGAAAGGGACCTTGTCCGCCGAATGGAGCAGCCGGAAGGCCTGGAGTTCGTTGTCAGCTGGTCGATATCTCGGATACTGTTGGCTCTTCTGCTTGTCCTTGTTGTGAGCACAGCGGCGGCGCTACTATGGATTTTTCTTGGGAAGAATACCACGGGTGGGCAGCTGCCTCATGGTGGTTTCAGAGATGCTGGCGATCGAGTCAGCGCTGGTGTAGTCATGGGCATCTGCATCCTCTTGCTCGGTCTTAGCGGCATTGCGGGCTGGCTAGGGATCAGTTGGCTTGCAATGTAACGTAGCATGCTCTTTACTGTGAAGGTGTCGTTTGGGCCAGCCCGTCGCTCACCCACATATACATCCTTCAAGCATCGCAGCTGCTTTTCGGGACGGGGATGCACACCTGATGGCCGTGGTCTTGGCGTTGTCGTACAGTGTGATAACAGTACTCATCTAGTCGAGCTTGTGTCGCGGGTAACCCTGGCGTCCTTGCACCTTTTACGGCGACGGGTGAGACATTCATCAGCGTTGACTAGGTAGCTCTGTGCCGCTCCGCGGCGGAGTCGGTCAGTCTTAAACGTGTAGAGATTGCCTCGAGCTCAAGACTCAAGAATCCAAAGTCGAGAGGGCAGGAGTTTGAACTTCTTGCCCGCGCTTTCTCGTCGAGTTTCTCTGCCTGATTGAGCGACATGCAAGAATATTGTCTGTCTTTCGGATTCGGTCTCCAAAGAGGCACTGGCGGGAAGACCGAGCAGGGCAGGCGCGACCCAGCAGATGACCTCACTTCATCACAACGGTCCCTACAAGTTTTATCCGGCGCAACTGAGAACGCTACACAGAACAGAGTATGTGCCGTCCAGCTGGCCGGAGACCACGACAAGTGTTTTCCATCCCCGAGAGCCCACGCGTATGGCATCCCAGCGGTCCTGGCGTGCCCACCACGTTGTATGCAATGTACAGGCTTACGTCCTGATCTGCAACGGAACCTCATGCTCTCGGTGTGTATATGACACGCATCTCACGAATGCTGACTGCGCAAGCATCCGTCACCCACGCTCTTACTCGATGGTTCTGCTCATCGTGAACATCACTTGCCAGGAGGCCAGCACGTCTGGCTATGTATTCTGACAGCAGGAGCACGCCAGCACATGAGCATCAGCCGTCATTCGGCCGTTCGCCGAGAATCGGACTCTCGGAGATGGCCATGCGGAGCCTCGGAAGGCTCGGATGCGGCAGCTCTCACGGACGGCTTCGAACCAACCACACAGTCGTTGACGGCGCGGTCCTGCTGTCAATAAGACTGTCATGAACAGGAACGGGCTGCTATCGGCGTTCCAGGATTCTAAAGTCCCAGCCCCGCATTGTAGACACAGGCACAGAGGCCGGATGATGTCCGTGACTCCATAGAATTTGCGTAGGTGCGTATACGGTATACAGCTGTCGCCCGTCGCCCGTCGGCAACGCCGGTGTCGTTTGGCCCGGGTCTTGGCTAGGCTTAGCAGGAGACTATGTCCCTCAAGCTCCCTCGGGAGTCCCAACCTCCCACAGACTCCCACGCCCAGAGTAGACGCCAAGCAGCTCTTAAGTATTGCTCTGGGCACACAAGAAGGCCAAGCATGTCGGCGTCGCGATGGACATTTCAACAGCTGGACAGGAGCGCCACAGATGCCCAGACATCCTGGCATCCTGCCGTATTTGAATTGGCAGAAGTTCAGCGCTTCTTGCTGTCAGCGTGGAAACCTAGATAACGACAAAAAAGCAGCCAATGGGAGCGCTTGTTGTCAGAGATACACCACATTCGAACTTCACGGAGTCTAGCAGCGGTAGCTCCCGTGTTTTTGCCCAATCGTTGCTCTGCCCTGCGCATGACGAACCTCACCTTCGAGAAGCTGCAGAGATAACAGCCTTGGGGAAGCGCCTTTGCGGCTCGGTTTCTCAATCCTAGGAAACGATCATGCGCCTCATCGTCATACATGGATAGTTTCAAAGCAAAGTCATGCCACACTCTGCCTCTTCAATGGGATTTTGTCCAGCAGAATTGGTGTGCTGCTGCTCAGACTGCTGGGATTGGAACATGCGGCAAAGTCCAGCGTTTCAGGGTACAATTCTGGCTCTGCAACTAGCTCGAGTGCACCCAGCGATCGCAGTGCTGCCGAAAAGCAACCCTCGCAGCTGCAAGCCTTTGCCTGCTACTGATTGCTGCCACTCTCCCACGGTCCCACCGTGCCACGGCCCATGAGCCAAGAAGTTGAGAACATGCTTTGCCCAATCCCGCAAACGGATTACTAGACCGCCGGCGCCTCGTCTATGCACCGTGACCCTAGAACTGCCGTCTAGGATGATAAGGTGCGCTAAGGTTTGACGGGTAGATCGATTGACGTCGAGTTTACGTTCATAAGACCCTTCGCCTTCCACTTCTCTGGACTTCTTAGTTTGTTAGGCTCTGGACTCTGGAGGCTGGAGCTCGACTTACCTACCATACCGCAACTTTTATTCCTACAGCGCGCCCGGATCGCACCCCATTGAGCCGTTGCCTGCGCAATTTGGTCATCGTCTCTTCATCCTGGCTGCGTTGTCCAGCCGGCTGCTGCTCGACCGTACATAGGGACATAGGAGTCGCCGACATGTCCTATTCCTGGGTGGGACCGCCCACCGTGTTCAACGGAACAAATCCAAACATCGGCGGGGACTCCAGTACGTCTCGTCATTTCCGCATGGTCAGAGTGCCATCTACACATCATCATGTGCTCAGCAGCACCGAGAGGCGAGCAACACAACATGAGAGCCCGTGGCTAATGAATGTGCGCAACAGAGGTGGAGAATCTGAATCAATGGTTTCAATCGGGTGACCAGGCCTACATCATCGTGGCCTCCGCCATGGTGCTGATCATGATCCCGGGTCTTGGTTTCCTATACTCCGGCCTCGCGCGACGGAAATCGGCGCTGAGCATGATCTGGGCTTGTATGGCCTCGTGTTCGGTCATGACTTTCCAATGGTACTTTTGGGGATATTCGCTGGCTTTCAGTCAATACCAGACGAATGGCTTTATTGGAGACCTAAGGAAGTTTGGCTTGATGAACACTTTGGGCGCTCCGAGTCCTGGGAGCCCCCTAATACCAGACCTGCTTTATGCTTTCTATCAGGTACCGACACCAACATAGCATGGCATGTTTGTAGGCTGACATTCTTCGACAGATGCAATTCGCCTGTGTCACTGCTGCCATTGTTGTGGGCGCGGTCGCCGAGCGCGGTCGCCTTATTCCAGCCATGGTCTTCATCTTTTTCTGGGCGACGCTCGTATACTGTCCTATCGCATGCTGGGCATGGAACGCGAATGGATGGGGTTACAAATGGGGAGTGCTTGACTACGCTGGCGGTGGGCCTGTCGAGATTGGCTCGGGCATGTCGGCACTGGCGTACTCCATGGTTCTTGGCAGGCGGCAAGAGAAGATGATGTTGAACTTCAGGCCACACAACGTATCCCTCATCACGCTCGGCACGGTTCTGCTCTGGTTTGGGTGGCTGGGCTTCAACGGCGGTTCATCCTTCGGCGCGAACCTACGCGCCACGATGGCATGCTGGAATTCGAACCTGACTGCCATGTTTGGAGCTATCACCTGGGTCCTCCTCGACTGGCGCCTTGCCAGGAAGTGGTCCATGGTCGGTTGGTGCTCCGGCACAATCTCCGGTCTCGTCGCAGCTACTCCCGCTTCCGGCTATATCACTCCGTGGGCATCGATCATACTCGGCATTGTCACCGGCATCGTGTGCAATTTTGCCACGAAAGTCAAGTACTGGATCAAGATCGACGACGCCATGGACGTTTTCGCTGAGCACGGTGTTGCTGGCATGATTGGTTTGTTCTTCAATGCCATCTTCGCCGCGAACTACATCATTGGTCTCGACGGTGTCAACACCGGCTTGATTCCTGGCGGTTGGATTCAGCACAACTGGAAACAGATGTATATCCAGGTCGCATACATTGCTGCAGCCACAGCATGGGCTTTCTGCGTAAGTGCACTTATCGCGTACCTGATAAACCTGGTCCCAGGGCTGCATCTGCGTGCGTCCGAGGAGGCAGAGCTGTTGGGTATGGACGATGATCAGCTGGGCGAGTTCGCGTACGATTACGTTGAGGTGCGCCGCGACTATCTGGCGTGGACGCCGGCCAAGGGCGAGCCGGAGAACAAGCCCCATGAGATTCCGCAAGGCGAGCGCCATGGTATCCATCAGCACAGTGAGATGCTTGAAGGCAAGGAGCCTAGCGACAGTTCTGATGACCATCCAGGTGGGGCACACCCAGTGGCTGCTGGAGATCGTCATGGTGTTGCGTACGAGAAAACGGAAAGGGAGAAGGCCGCGGGCGGCCATTGATAGGTGAAGACGCACGAATATACTAGAAGCGATATACCTCAGGCTTACCAGCTCACGGCGTCAGAGTGCGCTTTGAGCCGTTGGAGATTGGGTTTTGCGTAGAGGCCGCTGTAAGCTCTAGCACAGTTTGTTCGAAAGCCGGATCTGAATCGAGGTGCCACCCTATACCTTTGAGGAGCGTGGGCAGGTCGCCTCTGCTGAGATGCATGCATCCCGAAGTAGGAACTCCTTCCCGTACGCACTCTACAAACCTAGCACCAACCTCCACCCTCCAGCCTCCAGAGTTGCGTGCGGCGGCTGACGAACAATGACCCGGTCGCTGCGTCAGCCGCTAGAAACAGTCGAACCTCCATGCACACCCGTGACCACAGCCAATGCTTGCACTGGACCCAGCTTTCCTGAAGTTAGCGAACGTGCTGCGGTGTCGGTGGAAGACCTACAGGTACGTCCCGATGAAAGGTCGGGCAGGAGCTTCCAGCCTTGAGCGCATGGCTCGTAGGGCGTACGGCTGCAATAGATGTTTTTAGCCGCGCCTCGCAAGCTGCCTCGTAAGCTCACTTGTAAGCTGGCATCAGTTCGCAGTATACTAAGCACAGGCACCGTCTCTCTTAGTCAGGTGACCGGACTAAGACTCGAATTGGCAGTTGAGTAGGCTCGAATAGGCAGTTGATCGAGCTTACAGGCATATATAAGGTCCTTACGAGTGCCTGTAAGGTAAACTAAGCCTTGTAAGCTCTGGAATAGGAAGTTGATCATAACTTTTGTACAACGCTTTGCAGAGCCGCCGAAGTGGCTTCCTCCGCGCTCTAAACACCTGGTCTGCGCTTTGCCAACCAGTAGGACGCGTGCTTGGCAGAGCAACTGCCTAGATTGGCAGTTGATGAGCTTACATATAAGCTTACAGGGCAGCTTGCGAGGTGCGGCTAAAGACATATAACGAGACTGGAGCAAGTACAACGCAGCCTCTTCCTCTTCCTTGTCTCGGGCTCACCTCCTTCCTTCTCTTAATGACACACTGGCAATTGTCCCACACCAAGATGGCAAGCAACCTGAGACTAGCAGGGTCTCGGTTCAGGGTCCGGGAGGCGAGCAAGGCAGATGTGTCGGGGATGACGGACGCTTTCTTCAACTCCTTCAATGCCCCTTTCTGGCGGTAGGCTGAGCAGTACGCCCAAACTTTCAGTGTCACAGCACTGACATACACTCCAATAGGTATTTCACGCCTGACACTCCGGATAAACGTGAGTGGTGGAATGATGCCTGGACCATGGGTATAGAGAATCCCACAGATCGATCTTTCGTGGTTGAGGACACGGAGGAGGGTAATACAGTCGTCGCATTCTCGAGGTGGATGGTATGATCCGTTTGCTCGCACATCCACGCCAACGTCGCTAACATTGTTGACCCTAATAAGACCCCGCAAAGGAACGGCAACCTTGAGAGAAAGTGGCCTGAGATGGCGGAACATGAATGGGATATGGAGATCGTCAATCAGTTCTTCGGCGGTATGGCGTCGAACAGACATGAGATGATGGGCAAGCGCCCACATTGGTGTAGGTGGACTAGCATGAAAATACTTTCCAAGTGCCGACTAACGCGGTGTTGACAGTCCTCGAAATGCTTGGAGTCCACGACGGCTACCAGAAGCGTGGCATCGGAGCACGCCTGATCAAGTGGGGGACCGATCAAGCAGACAAGGAGGGCTTGGAAACGTACCTTGACGGCAGCGAGGTCGGCCAACCGTACTACAAGAGTCGCCATGCCTTCTCGCAAGACAAGGACATTGTCATCCCAGATCGGCCGCAATATGGCTCGATTCACTACGTGAGCCTGATGAGGTCTCCACAGAAGCCGCCGACGGAGGCTTGATATCGAGAAAAGTCGGGATGAGCTCATTGTCACCACTCAGAGTTGCCGTGCGTGCACTGCGTCATTACAGTATGACTGTGAGGTGTCATATGTTGTGCGTCCGGATGAAACAATAGGCAGTCCGGTACCTGTGTCACCAGCGACCCTTGCCTCGAACGTCACTTCATCCCGCATGTTGACGTTGGGTGTGTTCGAGCCTGTTTTGATGTTGGTGGTGGCCGCTTGTGCCGAGACAAGCCAATACCTAGTCACGGAGGAGCGAACATCGGATAGAATAGCCTGAGATCATAAGTAGAATTGAACATGCCGGGCCCAAAGTTCGCACTTCCAGCGGCGCATCATTATTGTAGCTGTAGCATCACTACCTGGGTATATCGGAGCTAATGCTACGCCTCGACGCCGTAATATATCCTTGACAGAAGGTGATATAACACCCGCGCAACGGCATATGTATGCAAGCCATCATCATTAGCGGCGCAAAGGCCATTATTGCAGAAAGACAAAGTGCAATTGAATTGGGATCAAGTTACGCTCGCAAATTGTCGTGTCGTGCTTGACCAGCAGCCGTGGATCCCAGGCTGAAACTAGACGTCCACCTTTGCCGCACTCTGCGCAGCTCCCATCTCAGATACTATGAAGTGCTTAGAGAGCGGCGACGAGGCCGAAAACAGCGACGAGGCCGGCGGCGGCGGAGAAGTAGCTCTTCGACGCAGCGTTGACGGGTACCGTTCCAGTGGATGAGCTCGAGGCTACACCGGTCCCTGATGCAGTACCGCTGGCGTATGCAGTGGCGGTGCCGTTGCTTGCCGGATACGGGGCAACAGCTGCGGAGGTCGCCACGGTGGAAGAGGTGAGGACCGGGGCAACTGCAGAGCTGGCGGCGCTATTCGAGGTGTTAGCCTTCGGACAGAAGAGGTACTGCGTCTGCAGTGGGAGGAAGGTTAATACGTACGAACTGGCGATGGAAGACACAGTGCATCCACCCGAGCAGCTCGTGATGGTCAGGGTGGTAGCCTCGCTGACGGTGTAGGTCGAGCCGCCGACAGTGAGCTCGGTCGCCTCTGGGCAGTAGGTGGTGTATGCAGTCACGACATCGGTGACCCAAACTTCGGAAGCAGTGATGGTGGCATTCTGGGCGGCGACGACACCAGCAAGACCAGCGGCGGCAGCAGCGACAGCGAAACGCATCTTGATGGTATAGAAAGTTGGAGGTGTTGGGTTGGTATTAAGAGATTGGACGTGCGAGGAGGTTGTTCGGCGTTGGCGAAAGAGTGTGTGAGTTTGTCTGCTGGAACGAGAGTAGTTTCGTGGGTAGGATGAGAACGAAGAGGAAGAACAGCAGAGCGGTTATGAGGTCTTTAACGACGGCCAGGCGCAAGGATGCCAGATGCAGGTACAGAGCTTGGATCATGTCGGTTTTCAACGGTTCACCGAATCCGCGAATCGCCGCCAATCAGCAACGCACTACCCCTGACTGGGCTTGACAAGGTTCAGTAGGCCTGCAAGTCATCTTTAGCATCCGTGGCATCCGTTCGCTGTCTTTCGCCGAGCGCCCGGAGACGAAGTGGTAAAGGGCAATTGTTGCCGGCTTCTCGAATGCTACCTCGTACAGCACCCTCGTCCGGTGATGTCCTTTTCCAGCCGCTTGCAGCCGATACGTCTTTGAGCATCCAATTCGACGGCCATACGAGCTCCCAATCCTGCATGCTCTAGCGAACAACGATGGTAGAGTCACGAACCACGAGCCCACGACTCCACGAGCCACAACGGCTCAACCCGAGCAGTAGCCCGGAGGTCTTGGGCCCGGCTGGCAGCCTGGCCCAGACATTTGCAACACTGCACAGTCGCGACACGTGACAGCCAAAGCTGGAATACACTATACGAGCGCTAGACACCGGCGGTCGGCGGCCAGGGCCCCTTGTGCAACTGACCGCCGATCAGGGCTCGGCGATGTCTATTTCCTGACCGTCAGGAAATCCTTTTGTCGGCGTACAGGTGAGTACGGTACGGGTATAATACACTCGGATGCGAAGTGCCCTGCACAGTCCACCGCCGAGCCCTGCCGCCGATCGTGAATGGTGCCCGTGAATGATGAATCGTTATAATCGTGAATCTGGTCCCTGCCACTGCTAGCAAGCGTCTAGTGAATCTTATCCTTAGAACCGACGTGCTGCGTCATCGTCGTTGTCGCCCGTTAGCAGTAGTTCACCGTTAGCCTTGTCATTTACCAGAAAAATCGCTCGATCGCTAAAACGCAGTAGAGAAAACGCAGTCTCTCGCCAGATCTCTGCATCAGCAGCGTGTCGCACGCACGCTGCCGGTCTGCCAAGCGGACAAAGAAGAACAGAGACATCCATACGGTGTCGGCGTCGGCATGGCGTTCAATACGACGCGTGTACGGTGTCATCATCTTGAATCTTGTCATGGCTTTTACAGTGGAGCGAGTGGACGACGCCGAAATTGCGGTGGAGATTGGAGTCTGGAGGAGGCGGCGACGCCACGGCCTACGGCAGCGGCCCGTTGGACGTTACCGCCGGTCATCATGCAAGGGCCAGCGCACCTGCATGTGCGGACCTGCATAGCCTCCGTATAGGCTGCATCTAGCCAAATCGTGGTGACACTGCGGCTGTGAGCGAAGGATACCGGTATTAGTAGTGTCTGTAGTGGTAGGGTTGCTAGCTGTCACACAGGTTCTCCCTTACAGCCTTTGTAACAACTAGCAAGCGGTCAACCGTCACAGAGACCCACTGGTAGAGCCGCCCGTCCTCGCTTGCCAACAAAGCCAAAGCCCGGGCGGTCGAGCCATTGGAGCTAAGCGATTGAGCGACGACCACGAACACGACGATTTGCGCATGACCCCATGAATCATGATACAACCTACCTAACACGGAATCCAGGGGCCTGAGCAGGTCTTGCACAATCCCCTGGCTGTCATACGCATGAGTTGACCTCGCAGCGATTGCATGCGAACATCAATGACGGTGTAGCTGGGTGCACCGAAGACTAATGTACAGCTTTTAGGGGAGGTAGAGGGCCCTTTCTATCCAACGATCGTGCACAGGAGTTTTATTGTTACGCGATGTGGTGAGCAATCACGAATTACACCTATTCCCATGCGCCGCCCTCCCCCTCATCCCAGCACAAGCAGACGCGCCTTCTCTCTCACGGGAACGCACTTCTACGCCAAATTATAATGCGCTCACAGTGACAGTCTTCTCCGCCACCGTCATAGTCTTACCAGCATCCGTCTCCGTCGTCGTCACGGTCACCGTCACCGCATGCGGGTTGACCGGCACTATCGTGATCCCAGGCACATCACTCGAGCTCGTGCTTGATGCTGACGCTCCCTCACTCGAACCTTGGGTCATGATTGCCGGCAAGCCTGTCGGCCGACCAGGTTGACTGTATGACTCCTGCAGGGTCGATGAGGCCGCAGAGTAGGTGAAGAACGGATGGGTAGTACTACTGTCGGATGCCTGGACTGGATCTGCGGTGGATGCAGCAGTTATGGTACTGCTTGTTGTTTGCGTCGCACTCGCGCTCGGAAGAGGGTAGGCGAAGGCCGTTGATAACTTGCTTCCAGACGCTGACGAGGATGGCAATGGAGACTGGGCCGTTGATGAGCCATCCGCCGTTATCGTAGAGCTGGATGAAGTAGGCGTGCCCGAGGGTGTCAAGGTTGTCGGCAGTGTGGTAGACTCGGTACTGACGGAGTAGGTGAGCGTCAGGCTCCCGTATACTGCAGTAGACGTCGTTCCGGTCGACATTTCCGTCTCAACTTGCGACGTGGTTAATACCGATAGCGGTTGCGCTTCGGTAGACGACGCAGAGTCTGTCGCGCTCGTGCTCGTGACCGAGGCGGCCACCGTTGAGCTGGAAGCATACTCATTGCTCGGAGAGGATGAAAGGCTACTCTTTGACTCGGACAAAAGTGAGCTTGACGATGCCGAGCCAATTGCGGGCGTTGTATCAGTAGCAGCAGCGTTGGGAAGGATCGTCGTATATAGCGTGAGTGTAGTCGTGCCGTGCGAAGACGAGCTGCCGTTACCCGCTTGGGAGGCCGAACTAGTCGAGGCGCTCACACCGGTGACGTTCGACTGGACTGGCGCATAGCTGAAGGAGAAGGAGGCCGGTGTCTGTGTAGCTACAAGAGCTTGTGCGTTGATCGTGGTTTCGCTCGGGTCACTGGCCGAACTGCTCAAGGCAGAGGTGGAGGTATTTGATGCTGTCGCTAACGTGGCGATGGTCGTGCGGTATTCGGTGCTGGATGGTGACGATACAGCATTCCGGAGCACGGCATGGTCTGCAAAGCTTGTCGTAGTCGACAGAGGTGCAGTGTTGAGCCCATCGCTAGCCGTACCGTTGGCATATCTCCGAAGCGGACCTGCAGTCGCCGCGGATGTGCAGGCAATGAGTAGGAGATATGTGCGGACCAACGACATCGCACACCCCAGCTCTGTTTGCGTTCTCCAGTTGATGTGTATGAATGGTAGAGATTACGATGAGAAGATGAAGACCAGCTTCAGCGGCGAGACACAGAAGGAGAGGTCGAGAGCGAATGTGCTACTAGCAGAGTAGAACACGCAGATGAAAGGAATAACACAAGAGCAGAAATCAAAGTGAAAACGCGCCTCTGGTGGCCATCTATGGTTTTCTCTACAACGCGGTCAACACTTTGCGTGAGGCGTCTGGACTCTCCATTGCGATCTCTGGCAGTCCACGGTGTTCGGTCATCGACCTGGACTGTGCGAGATCTTTGTATGTACGGCGCGTCGACTCGCCATCTCACGCGCTCGCGGAAGTCAGTGTCGCCGGCCAACGTGTTTCGTCCTCAGAGTGAAGTCGGAGAAGGTGAACGCCTTGACCTGATTGGACAGCGATGAAACAAGTCCCTCTCCGGCTTGTTTATTACAACGGGCAACAGATGCTCCGTATAGCACTACGTCTGCATGGCATTTCCGAGTGAAATGTTCGAGCAGTGTTCGTTGGCATCGTTGACGTATTCTCTGGCAGAAGATGCAGCATGATTGAGAGAAGTTCAGAAGGCGCCCGGTGACAGTCGCAGGAAGTGACGTCGATCCCGCGGTTTCTGGAGCAACCCGCAAATTGACACACTTGGTCTTGGTCTGGGAGACGGTACTTCGCTTACCGTTGTTCCGCTCATTATTGGTATTGCGCGTGTGCTTCGATAGTTGGCAGTGAGACGAGCATCTCTACTTTCAGCATCTTCCTCCTACATGTACAATGAGCGTGCGTGTTGTCGCCCGCATCCGTCCACTGTTGAAAACCGAAATACTAAAGGATGTCATTGTGGATGCCGCGAAGAGTGCTGGCGAGACGACGGAGAACAAGAGCATAGTCCGCATACCAAACCCGAAGAAGGAGTCGGAGGCATTTTCGTTCCAGTTCAACAGTGTGTACGGCCAGGAGGCGACGCAGGCGCAATTGTTCGACAATGAAGGTGAGACGGGGGCATTGGACAAGCGTAGGTGGAGGGGGCTAATATTAATGTACTGCAGTGGCACCCACCGTCAAGCACTTGTTCAAGGGCTACGATGTCACCCTCTTCGCTTACGGCGTCACCGGCACCGGCAAGACGCACACCATGCGCGGCGGCAAGACGATGGCGGATCGAGGAGTGATTCCACGCTTGCTGTCGAGCATCTACCGGCGTGCGCGCAAGGTGGAGAAGGACAGCCAGGGGGAGACGCAGGTGGAGGTGTCGATGAGCTACTACGAGATCTACAATGACCGCGTCTTCGATCTATTCGAGCCTCCGGAGAAGCGCACGCCAGCTGGTCTACCCATTCGGGACATTGGTAATGGCAAGACGCAGGTCGTGGGACTCACCGAGCGGCCTTGCACGACACTGAAGGAGTTTGAGCAGCTATACGATCAGGCCAACGTCAACCGATCGACATCAGCTACTAAGCTCAACGCGCATTCTTCGCGCTCGCATGCCGTACTTTGTGTCAATGTCACACAGACCACCGGCGACGAGACGCGTGTGAGCACGGCTTCAGCAATCGACCTTGCAGGTTCAGAGGACAATAGGCGGACAGACAACAACAAGGAACGCCTGGTGGAGAGCGCCAGCATCAACAAGTCGCTCTTCGTCCTGGCGCAGTGTGTGGAGGCGATTGGCCGGAAGCAGACACGGATACCGTACCGCGAGAGCAAGATGACGCGCATTCTATGTCTCGGGCAGAACGACGGGCTGACCGTGATGATCCTGAACCTGGCGCCCGTACGCAGCTACCATCTGGACACGCTCAGCAGTCTAAACTTCGCGAACCGGACGAAGAAGATCGAAGTCAATGAGGTCGAGAACCAGCCTTTCTTCCGCGACGCGCCCGGGAAGAGCAAGCTCGAGGGCGAGAAGGTCAGCTCTTTCAGTGCACCCGCAATGCACCGCCAGCCACTGCGATCGAAAGTGCTTTCGCAAAGGAACGGCCTACAGGAGGTCACGAACGTACCGAAGCCGATAAAGCAATTCTCCGTATATTCAGACAAACCCAAGCCGATACCTCGACCTTCAAATCTGGCGAACATCAGTCAAGCGAGAGCATCTGGTGTGCCGATAAAGTCGCCCAAGAGAACGAGCAGTGAAGCAGTCCCTACAGTGGGCCGGCCCTCGAAGATATTCAGACCCAATGAGACTGTTCGACCGGCCAAGGCGGCAGATCCGGGTCTCAGCAAAGATGCGATTGAGGCTCTGATCGAGCGTAAAGTCAACGAAGCGCTAGCCGAACGGGCAGACCAGACTACGGTATCGAACCCCGACCCAATTGCGGACGAGGTGGCGCGGCGGTTAGAGGCACTGGAGAAGCGCGTCGAGGGCCAGGAGACCGAACGGGCGGAAGGCTTGCAGTACTTGCTCATGGCCAAACAGCACCAAGTCCGTGGCGAGGACGTGAGCGCGCTCAAGATGTACCAGCTCGCCTTACCACACTTTCCAGGCAACGAGAAGCTGATACGGAAAGTCGCGGCGCTGCAGGATCGCATCGCGGCGAAGAAGGCCGAGAAGCGGTCGTCAGCTGCCGGTGGCGTGCCTCTGCCGAAGCCAGTCGCGACTGTGGAGGAGGATGAACCGGCCGACCTGCCTGCCGCGCGACGGAAAGCGAGGACGGAGGATGATGAGAGTTTCCACCAAGCGCAAGCCGAGCCGGAACCATACGCAGAAGATGACGATGACTTTGTCTACCGTCCGCGCACGAAGATCCGTCGCCCGCCACCCATGAAGCTCAACCGCTCCGTCACCGCGCCTTCGCTCGAACCAGCTGTCAAGCACTCCCCACCAGCGTACGAAGACGACACGTCGGAAGACGAGCTCGCCACCGAACTCACAGCGCAGACCCCTCGCACCAAGCAGTTACTTAGCATCATCAACAGCAAGGATGTCAGCCAGATTAAGCTCCTGAAGGGTGTTGGGGCGAAGAAAGCGGAGGCGATTGTCAATTGTCTGTGTGATTTGGATGACGATGCGCGGAGAGTGACGAGCCTAGGGCAATTGGGGAAGCTGAAGGGTGTGGGTGTCAAGACCGTGGAGAATATGAGGAGTGGCTTGGGTAATCTCGCTTTGTGAGCCGCGTGACGTTTCTGGATCATCGCAGGTTTTCCTGTTTCTTTGCAAGCGCGGCGTTTCGGCGAAGACAGCCAGCCTAGACTTTCGTACCACTGTCATTAGTTGGATAGTGTGGACTGTCTCAGTGATAGCGCTACGGGGTGGACAAGAGTGCGACAGCTGCATGTGAAGTTCACTTCACTTCAATTGACGCCAAGCTTTCTCTGCCCCACAGTTGAGGAATGGACCCTCCATCTGCGCACTCTTTCCTGTCAACTAACTTTCCTCGTTGGAACACAGCAGCATACATTACCCTTGTACCAAATACTGATCATTGTATCGCATTACAGGGAGGATGGAGAGCTATAAGACACAGTCCGGCGTTGCCTTCGCTATGGCAGGCGATCCCCAGGTCTACGCCACAACCCGGAAGATTGCTCGTGTACCCCTCTCCGACTACGTGATGGATGGTAACGCTCATGGGCTATCTGGCATGCCGTCAGCCGGCTTTACGCAGTTGGTTGGTTCAGCAAGCGAAGGTAGGAACGGAGTGACTGTTTCTTTTCCCTCGTCTTCCGTTCAACTGACTGTCTATAGCAGACACCACCATCATACGACTGCGTGCGCTGTGCGTAATGCTCCAAAGATGGCAGGAGTTGCAGACTGTACTGCTGCACATCGACGACCGCTTCCGATTCCGCTGCCTCCTCTCCTGGTTCCAAGACTCGACCTCTACAAAACCTCGACGCATCACCACAGCAGCGGCCGCATTCCTCGAACAGCACGCCCGCGAGCAGTACGAGGTCTTGATCGTGGAGGACCTGAATCTCCAGGATATCATGCAGGTACGTGAGGAGGAGGGCATGTCGCTCACGGCGGCGCAACTGGGGCGGGTCGTGGATATCGATGAGGATATGCAGCAAGCTGCTGAAGCGATCAAGAAGGCGCATGAACTTGTTGAGATGGCGGTGGCGGCTGGGTTGGTACAAAGTGAGGTGGACGGCACAGCCGTTGAGGGCAGGAATGGCGAGGAGCGAGAGATGGCGGACGTTCCGGCGGTCGTTGATATAGACTGGCAGCTCCAAAGCTGCTAATGCCGGTGTTGTGCAGGTTTGAGGCCTTGTGCAGGTGTAGTGCAGTTTGGCAGAGCTTGGTGTAGTGTAGTGTTGTGTTGTACGCTTATGCAAGGTGGTAGAGGAGGTAGTGGAGGAGGTGGTGGAGGAGGTGAGGGTGGTTGTTAGTAAATGCTATTCAAGCTCCTGCAAGTTAATTAGTAGCGCTCCTAAGCAGTTGTTAGTAACTGTTAGTAGTACTATAGTATCTATAAGGTTGTTAACTGCTACCTCGTCGTCCTCTACGCCCTCGAAGTCCTTATTAACTACGCTGCTTACTAACTAGTGCTTTAAGCATTCTAGTACCTCTATTATCTAAGCGCTAAGGCTCGCTCTTATCTAAGTAATTGTTCGCCTTACTCTATTAAACACTTACTCTAACTTAGCACTTATTACTAGCGCTATAAGAATATTAACTACTATTTTCTAAAGCTATAGATAGGCTCGCTATATGCTAGGCTCTAGCTAGTACTTTAGTATAGCTATATCTACCTTATCTAAAGTAGCGTTAATAAAGTAGTTAAACTTATCTTATATACCTACTTCTCGCCGGCGTTACTTGCCTCTAATCTCTTATTACTAGCGCTTATAGGTAGTAAGTAGAGCGCTTTCCTTCTACTTACTACTACTAATATCGTTATCCTTATATCGCTACTAGATCGCTCTTGCTTGCTTAATACTATTTATAACCTAGGTAGCCCTCTAGGTAGAGGTAAGGTAGCTCTTATAGCGATTTAGATAGAGGAGGATCGTAGTAGCGTAGGCGCTAGTTCGATCGAGTAGGCTATAGTACTTATTAAAGGTATACTAATAGGTAATAAGCAACTCTAATAGCGTAAGGTTAGCTTTATAAAGTACCTACTACTCCTTAAGGTAGTCTTTAAGGAAGTCTATAGTTTACTATTATAAGGGTACTAGAGTAGAGGCTTAGTAACTAAGTAGTATACTATACTATCTAAGCAATTACTTAAGGAACGAAGAGTAGGAGGAAGAAGAGAGCTACTAAGTAGGTTAGGAGCTAGTACGTAGCCGGCTAAGAGCTAGTAGCTAGCCGGCTAGGCTATATACCTAGCCGGAGCGTCTTATATACCTAGTATTCCCTTACAATTGCCCCTCTCCTTTAAGGGCTAGCGTTCTCGTAGTCTATAGTAATCTATAGTTACTTACTAGCGCTAGCGCTTACGTGTCTATAGCGGCTACGTACTACTACTCGTATAGTAATATAGTAGTATATAGCCTTCACTTTACCCTTTAGGCTTAGTGTTTACTATAAAGTTAATATAACGTATTGGCTTTTTAACTTTACCTATTAACTAGGTGCCTATTAACTTATTATTAGGTATTACTAAGTAGTAGCTTAGTAGATTAGTACGTTATTATCTTGTTACTTAAGCTTATATATTGCTTGTAATTAAGGCTAGTTAAGGGTATATTAACCTTCTCTTCTTGTTCCTTAAATAATAATAATAACTATATTACTACTTGTTCGCTTAATTAACTCCTATGTTATTAATAGCCTTTAGCCTTACCTTCTTGCTCTTAAGACTTCGATCTTCGTACTCCTTAAGCCTTATTATTAATTATCTCGCCGTCGTTAATATAGTTAGCCCTAATAGATTGCCGTCTCTACGCCCTAGTAGTTCGACTCTATTATAGGGTCCTATAGGCAACACGCTACCTAGCTATAAGAGGGCCGAGCCTTAAACGCTAGCCTACTATAGTAGTACTAGGTAGAAGATAATATCTCTAGTAAGCTAGATAATAGCTACTATAAAGGCTCTTAGTTCTCTAATTAGTCGCTATCCTAGTCCTTTGCTAGCTTAGGTATATAAGGATCGCGATACTTTAATAAGTAATAAGGCTATTACTATCTCTAATTAGCTTAACGAAGCGATTGCTCTATATTCTTACCTCTATATCTTTACCTACATTCTATACCTTAAGCAGTACTATAATGTTAAGACTAGCTATCTTATAGTTAATAAGCAGTATATAATCGACTTTATTTATAACTATAAGAGCTATAGTAAGCGTTATCGTACCTATAGTAACGATAAGTCTAAGGCAAGCTATAATAAGGTACTAATTAAGTTCTTCTATACTACTAACTTCTTCGAGTATACGCGCTATACTACTACCCTATCTAAAGCGAGTAAGGACTATAACTGCTATAAGATATATACTTATATATACGCTAACTGCTTCTTTAAGGTATATAAACGCTTCTATAGTAAGATTAAGAAGGGCTATAATAACAATATCGAGAAGTACTATACTATACGCTATAAGTTATATAAGACGAATATAGAGTATATAACGAACAGTATAGGCCTTAGTAGGTCTCTTACTAACGCTAATATTATCGTTAATTAGGAGTTAGAGTACAAGGTTCTTTCGAATATATATCTAGCCGAGTAGCGCTTAATCTAGTATAGCACTATAGCTATTTAAGCGTAGTACGCTACTAGAGGCAATATAGAGTTTAAGGTAGTGTTTTAACTAACGAGGGCTACTATATAGTTATACCTCTAGCGTATTAGTTTCTCTATTCTCTACCTCGGTTATAAGGAGATACTACTATTATTTTATCGGCGAGGGCTACTATATAGTTATACCTTATACTAGCTAAACTACTTTCTATATACTTATAAGTAAGAGATATCCCTTTATTAGATTTGTATTTATATAAAAGCAATAATTCTATAAACTACTATACTCTCTACTTACTCGCTAGTACCTCGTCGGAGGTCTTCTAGTATATTACTATCTACCTCGAGGTCTGCCCCTTAGGCGACCTCTTAATCTTTAGCCTCTAGCTAGGGAATTAAATCTCTCTTCTCGTAATTAAGTATTACTATACCCTTAGAGTTATAATCTCGTATTACGTTAATAGTATAGCGCTAGCGCGCTTATAGCGCGCTCCGCTTCTATAGCTTCTACGTCGCTAGACTTATCTATACTA
>JAVFHQ010000106.1:0-29610 GCA_035135055.1 Oleoguttula mirabilis | reverse complement strand
GGGTATTAGAGTAGAGGCTTAGTAACTAAGTAGTATACTATACTATCTAAGCGATTACTTAAGGAGCAAAGAGTAGAAGGAAGGAGAGAGCTACTAAGTAGGTTAGGAGCTAGTACGTAGCCGGCTAAGAGCTAGTAGCTAGCTAGCTAGGCTACGTACCTAGCTAGAACGTCTTACGTACCTAGTATTCCCTTATAGATATAGCTTAGAGTTTTTTTGTCTTTCTTAGAGCTATAATTCTATAGTATATTTAAGTATTATTTACTATAGTATTTATACTTAAGATTAGTCTATTTCTAATTCTTTATATCTTAGATATTCTATATAATATACTCTATAGAGAATCTATATTCTTAAATTATATAAGAGAAGATATCTTAGCTATCTTAGTTCTTAACTTAAGACTATTAATACTTAAGGCCTTAAGCCTTCTTTCTATTAATACTCTACTAGATAGCTCTATAAAGAAAAATACTATAATAGATAGAAAAGTACTAGAGGTTTATACTTATTAAACTTTAATAAAATCTCTAGTAATATTAGTCTTATTAGACTCTATAGAGATTATAGTCTACTAGGTACTATATTATTAGATTCTAGTATATACTAATACTCTAAGAATAATAGTATTAAGAATCTTAATATTTCCTATTATACTAATAGTCTATATTAAAAGTATAGAAAGTAGTAAAAGTCTAGCTTATTAATATACTCTATATACTAGATAATATATTAATTATATATTATACTCTAGTATAGTATACTCTTAACTATCTAATCTATACTTCTATTTACCTAATAGTATAATACTTATACTTATTAATTCTATTCTATTTATATAGCTAGCTAGTCTAAAGTAGCTTCTAAGAGCTAACTTCTTAACTAATAGTAAGGTCTTTACTACTAGTACCTTAGTTTCTTAAGCTATTTCTATATATACTATATATATTATTTTATTATTAACTATTAGCCTATTAAACTAGTACCTTTATAGTCTTATTTAGAGTATAGATACTATAATATAGTAGACTATATAGAGATTAGCTAGTATATATAAGATAGCTATCTAATAAAGAAGTAGTATATTAATAAGATAGATAAATAAGTATATAAACTATATTATATTATAGTATTATAGTCTACTTACTATTTTATAAGAGTATTCCTTCTTATATATAAATATAAGAGCTAGAAGTATATAAGATTAAGAGTTAGTACCTAAGGTACTAACTACGTAATACTTAGCGCTTAGTAGTAAAGCTTTCCTTCTACCTTCTCTTATAGTAGACTTAGTTCTATATTAATTACTACTACTACTCCTATATTAGTACTCTACTCTATTATATAAATCTAGTCTTATAGCTATACTAAGTATACTATACTTCTACTAGAATAGATAGAAGATATTAGTATAGTAGAGTCTATATTTTAAGACTTAGTATAGATATATATAGTAAAGTCTATCTATAGTTTTATATTATAGATATAGTAGAGTGTTTTAAGTATACTAGTACTAGTACTAGATATAGTACTATATTAAGGCTATAGGGTTTTAGGAAGTAAAGTATAACCTTAAGCGAAGTTTATAGAAGCTCGAGTTTATTACGTGAGGAAACGAGCTTAGGTAAGATGTTCGTCCACGTGTCGCGAAACGGCTACCTCGTCGCCTTCAAAGACACGGCAGATCGGGCATGTCGCTATCGCGGAAGAGAGCGCGGTGTTGCCTGTCTCATTTGCACGAGTCTCGAACTCACTTCCGAAGCCCGGCATGAAATCCGCTAGATTCCGCGCTGGGGGTAGAAATGGGTAGTCGGCCTCATCGAGCCGCACGTCCCTCTCCATCCTCATGATCCTTGGTGGCGGCTTTGCCGTACTAGACGCTCGAGCGGAAGGAGCAGCAGCAGCAGGTGCCGGTGCAGGTGTCAGAGTCGACGAGTCGCCAGCCATGCGCTGCACCCGGCCCACACGCCCATCCTGTAAGCGGACCTTGATGCCGCGTGGATGGTTGCCGCGGGTGAGGAGGCTTTGCACTACGCCTTCGACTTCGCGGCCGGTGGGCTGGTCTTCCTTGAGGACGATGGACACGGCGGCGCCTCGGGTGACTTGCTGGATGGTTGGGACGTTGCTGTTGGAATCTCGCGGTGGACGGCCTTCACGTGGCTGGCGGTTGCGTGGCCCGTTCATCGTGTGTCGTGCTCGTACTGGTATCCTGGCAGGTGGGAGAGTGCGTGCGATGAGTGGCACAGCGGATCGCAGCATCTGTGGTGTTGCGATGTTGACGATGTCGGGTGGATGCATCGTGGCGCTGGCTTTTGTGGCTGATGCTTACATGACTCTTGCCGAGGCCCGTGCATACAAAAGCTCCGCTTCACCTCCGCCTTCACAAGTTCATTCGGACCTGGGAGACAATTCTTGCTGGTACATATCGGTGTTTTGCCTTGCGCTTGCACATGCGAAGAGTAGCATCACCGCCGGCCCTATACACAGCACCATGGCGACCGCTATGCAATCAGTCGTGCGCCTGCCATCACCGGAACCCGGCGACGCTCTGCCAGCAGAAATCGCGGAAAGCAGCTCACGCAAACGATCACCCGTGTCGCGCTCGCCCTCCCCTCGTCGCGATGCACCACCGCTCCGCCGCCGATCGTACTCGCGCTCCCCACCGCCGCGCCACAACGGACCTCTCCCCCGCGATGTCGACCGGTCACGTGCGCAAGAGCGAGCGCGCCAGCTGGAGATGCGCCAACGCGACGAACCCCCACCCGCCAAGCCGCTCACCGACGCGGACAAGCAGGCGGCGGCGAAGGCCGAGTATGACAAGCTGCTGAACATGCGCTCCGGCGGCACATACATCCCCCCCGCCCGGCTGAAGGCGCTGCAGGCCCAGATCACCGACAAGACGTCCAAGGAGTACCAGCGCATGGCGTGGGAGGCGCTGAAGAAGAGCATCAACGGGCTGATCAACAAGGTGAACGTGTCCAACATCAAGTATATCGTGCCCGAGCTCTTCAACGAGAACCTGGTGCGCGGACGGGGCCTGTTCTGCCGCAGCATCATGAAGGCGCAGGCCGTCAGCTTGCCCTTCACGCCGGTGCTTGCGGCCATGGTGGCGATTGTCAACACCAAGCTGCCGCAGGTGGGTGAGCTGCTGGTCAACCGCCTCATCATCCAGTTCCGGAAGGCCTTCAAGCGGAATGACAAGAGTGTATGCCTGAGCAGCACTACCTTCCTCGCGCACTTGATCAACCAGCAAGTCGCGCACGAGATGCTGGCCGCGCAGATCTTGCTTCTCTTACTGCACAAGCCGACGGACGACAGCGTGGAGATTGCGGTGGGCCTGATGAAGGAAGTGGGCCATCACATCGAGGAGATGAACTCGCAGATTGCACTGGCCGTGTTCGACCAGTTCCGAAGCATTTTGCATGAGGCCGACATCGACAAGAGGGTGCAGTACATGATTGAGGTGCTGTTCCAGATCCGCAAGGACAAGTACAAGGACAACCTGGCCGTCAAGGAGGAGCTGGACTTGGTGGAGGAGGAGGACCAGATCACGCACAGGCCGGGACTGGACGACCAAGTGACCACGGAGGATGGTCTCAACATCTTCAAGTTCGACCCGGAGTTCGAGGCGAACGAGGAAGCCTACCGCAAGCTCAAGGCAGAGATCCTGGGCGAGGCATCAGGCAGCGAGGATGAGGGCGCCTCAGACGCCTCCGACGACGACAGCAGCGAGGACGGCGAAGAAGAGGCGGCCGACAAGGTCCTCGAGATCAAAGACCAGTCCAACACTGACCTCGTCAACCTCCGCCGCTCCATCTACCTCACCATCATGTCCTCGGGCGGCTTCGAGGAGGCCTGCCACAAACTCATGCGCATCAACCTCCCCGCCGGCAAGGAAGACGAACTGCCGAGCATGATCATCGAGTGCTGCAGCCAGGAGCGGACGTACAACAAGTTCTTCGGCCTAATCGGCGAGCGCTTCTGCAAGCTGAACCGCCTGTGGAAGGACCTGTTTCAGCAGCAGTTTGAGAAGTACTACGAGACCATCCACCGCTACGAGACGAACCGGCTGCGCATCATCGCACAGTTCTTCGGGCACTTGCTCGCCTCGGACGCCGTGGGGTGGGATGTCCTGCACGCCATCCACCTGAACGAGGAAGACACGACGTCCTCCTCCCGCATCTTCATCAAGATCCTGATCGAGGACCTGGCGCAGGGCGTGGGCATGAAGAGCCTCACCGCAAAGCTGAAGGAGGATGCGCTGCAGCCGGCGCTGGCAGGCATCTTCCCGACGGACAACCCGAAGAACACGCGCTTCAGCATCAACTTCTTCACGGCGATTGGCATGGGTGCGCTGACCGAGGGGATGCGCGAGTGGCTGAAGAACATGCCGAAGCCGGCGCCTGCGGCCATACCGGCGGCGGCCAAAAGCCCGACGGAGAGTGGCAGGGGGAGGAGTGGGAGTGTGAGTAGTTACTCGTCTTATTCGTCGTACTCCTCGCGCTCGGCGTCGCGGTCGAGAAGTCCGCCGCCGAGGAGGAGCACGGCGGGGAGGGGGAGGTCGCTTACGCGCTCGCCAACCCCGCCGGCTTCGAAGTCGGCTGGAGCGAGAGGAGGAGATCGACGGCCCGCCAGCGTATCCCGATCACGCAGCCCGCCGCGCAAAGGAGGTGCCAGGAAGGGCAGCAGCTATAGCGACGCCTCGGTCTCCCGATCCCGCTCGCCGCCGCCTGGGAGGAAGCGGGCGTACTCATCTTCCATTTCTCGTTCGCCGCCGCCGAAGCGTGCCGGCAACGGCAACGGCAACGGCAATGGGAAGGGTCGCGCTGCATCTTTATCGCGCTCGCCACCGCCGAAGAAGCGCGGCCGGTCGTACACGCGCTCGCCTACGCCACCATCCCGCCGTAACTGTGGGGCAGCAACGAGAGAGCGGTCGCTATCCATCGGCAAGAAGAAGCGCGCGAGGAGCTATTCCAGCTCTGGCGACTCGCGCTCCCGCTCACGTTCGCCGCCGAGGCGGAAGGCTGTGCCGATCAAAGACACGGCAGCGCCCGCGAAGAAGACGAGGGAGGAACCGGCTAGGAAGCGGAGAAGGAACACGAGCAGTCCCGAGAGTTCGCGATCTCCGCCTCCTTCCAGGAGAGGCGGGGATGGTGCTGCAGCAGCTGCGGGGCCTTCGGGAGCGTTGAAGTCGAATGGAAGGCAGCCTGTGGCGAAGAAGACGACGGGGGATGCGGAGGAGGATTTAAGTGGGATTCATCCGAGTCGGAGGGGGTTGATGGGGGGCGGGAGGGGTGGGAGGGGGTGATGGTGGTCTAGCGGGGTGAAGATGCTGGAAGTACATAGCACGTGCATGCTGGGTTCAAGAGCTCGCAGATTGTGCCGCTAAGCGCTAAGCGTTCGTAGAGTGAGACGAGAATGGCGTCTGGACGAGGGTGCTTGTACACCTTTCTTATCCTTCACTTCTTTGCCGGTCGGTCTGCTTGCGAGTGCTAGGCAGGTTACACAAAGGACTGCAGGGCAAGGTGTTTCTACTACTCAAATATTGCTTTCGCCCCGGTCCGGTTGGCCTTATCGGCGCTCACTACAGAAAGTCCTGGGGCTTTCCGAAAGCCGCGCGGTTCGACAAAGCGATTTGGCAGCTGTAAGGTTAGAAGCGATCTCTTAACTTGCTCTTCCGCCCATCGGCTTCCTCTCCGGACACGCACTCGTCGGCTCGCTAACACGGACGGCGATGGAGAAGCTCCGCAAGCGACTGCCGAAGGGTGGCGAGCTACAGCCGCTGTTCGACACCATCTTGGCGGCATTCGACACGTACGAGACAGCGGCGTCAGCAAAGAGCGTCCACTCTTCCACTCTTACTGGCAATGCCCGGGTACAGCACGCGAAACCGTCGCAGCGACAGCTGGATGTTGTGAGCGAGGTGCTCAACCTCGCCGAGCTGCTCGAACAGATCCTCCTCCATCTCCCTGTCGCAGACCTCTTGCGCGCCCAGCGAGTGTGCAAGCACTTCCGCACGACCATCCGAACAACGGACTCCCTTCTAGCCAGAGTGCTGCCCGCCGACGACGTCCAGCACCGCATCCAGCTCCGCACCATCCGACACGTCGGCCAAGGCCGCATGATGTCTCCCGAGCCCGGCTTCCACAACCTCGCCTTCCTGCGCCCGCATGAATGGCATGACCTAGAGCAGTCCGCCCTTTTAGACGACATCTACGTCGCCGAGCCGCCGGCCACGGGCTTCATGATCCGGCAGACGTGCTACCGCCACTACCTGCCGACGGCCACGGACCCCTTCGTTGTCTCGGTGGCTAGCGGTGTCAAGTTCAAGCACGTCTTTGCGGCTTTGCGGGGTTGGTTGTGGCAGAGTTGGCCACCGAAGCGCAAGTGCGCCAATGTGGACACGTGCAAGGATCGCGAGCACGCCGGGCGGGAAGATTCGCATCCGGTTCAGATTCATATCTGCTGGGAGGTGGATTGGGAGGGTTTGAAGGCTAAGCCCCGCTACGAGGTCTTCGACTTAGGCGATGGCGTGGATCTGGAACTATGCAGGAGGTGACTCATGTGGATGGGCGAGTACACTCATAGCGGGTGGGATTGACGTGCTTGAGCCGTACGTACCTAGCTTTGGAAACAGATGTAAGTAGTGAAGCACGATGTTCCTCAGGTCGTTTTCAACCTCGCCTCAACAATCGCCTGCGGCCCATGTCTACTAGGCCATATCTTCACCATTTCTAGTCCCGCCCCTTCCAAGATCGCTCTGAACTGCTCCGCCCTTCTCTCTCTGCCTCCTATCATCATCATGGTGAAATCCATCCAATACACCATCGAATCATCACCAACATGCGTCTTCTCCGGAATCACGAAGTCGCCGATCAGCAGGCGCGAATCTGGCGCCATGGCCGACGCAATGTTGCGTACAATCTGCACGCAGACGTCATCGTAGAAGTCATGCAGGATGCGGCGAAGGTGGTAGATGTGCGCCCCCTTCACCGGTTGCGGCTGGAAGAAGTCATGCTCCATCTTCGTGATGTTGGGAATGTCTTCGTCCTTGATGGATGCGAGGACATCCGGGCGATCTTGGAGTATCATTGGGGCGCCGAAGCCGGCTGGTGCTTCTTGCTGGATTGACGTTAAAATTCTGCCGACACCACCGCCGACGTCGACGATGAAGGGTCGGTGAGTCTCCGCTTGTACCTGCGTCTTCATACTGTCGAAGGGGAACATGCCGAGAACGGGCATCTCACTGTCCATCTGCACCAGCGTGCCATTGAACGCCTCGAACCGCTCAGGCTTCTCGGAGATTACCTCGTAGAATGTGGCGCCTTCACGGCCGTGCCCGTAGGCGTAAGGCGACGTCTTCACGTCGTGGAGCTCTTTTGTGCCATGCGTGCGGAAGTACTCGGGCAGTTTCTGGCACGGCGTCATGAAATCCAGAGTCATGCCGAAGATGTGGCGGTTATAGCCTTCTATGTGGGCGAGCGACTTCTCGTTGTGGGCGTAGGTGTCGGGGGTGGGCTCTTCGGCAATGCCTTGGATGCAGATGATGCGCATGGAGCGAGTGATGGCGGACTCGTCTACGTCAGTCGTCTCCGCCAGTTGACGCGCGGAGATGGTGCCGGACCGTGGGACTGCTTGCAAAACACCGCTTGAGGTGAGGATGCTTAGAGCTGCGGTCATGTTGAGCGTGCCAAATTGCCTCAGGATGGGACCCATTGGTCCTTCCACGAGGAACCGAAGCTTGTCGATCTGGCTCAAGAGAGCCATCCTAGAGGGCATGTCGCCATTAAAGTCTTGCGTGAGTGCCGAGATTGCTTTGGCCGTCTCTAACAATGTTGCGTGGGTCGCCATTTTCTCGGAACCTCTCGCTAACACTGGTACAGTTCTCCAGTCGTCGCAAAGGTGGTAGAAGAGAGCAGGGAAGAACACAAAGATTGGCGGCACTCGAAACAATCACTGCCTTCGGTCGACTTTTTACAGCACTGCATTCGTTCGTCGTTGCAAGTAAGCAGATCAAGAGTTGGTGCGGTGAGGGGTTAGGTAGCACGATAGCTACTGCATGCATAGCTTACAGGCTACAGCTCGGTAGGCATGGGTGTGATGCAGACCCCTGGAGGTAGACGGAATTTCGCGAGCATAGGGAATTGGCCTATGTGGCAGAATGCATAAGTAGCCGGCATCGACACAGAGCTGTGTGGCATTGTTCAACGCCACCTCACTGTTGACGGCCGTCACTCATAAGACGGGTTTGATGAGTCAGTGTTAGTGAAGAACTTTCAGCCCAGTCTCGCGGTCGACCGTGTAGACGTGCAAATCTAGCTCTTGGGGTCGTCGGAAGGCCTGGAGTAAGCTGGGAGGATTTACTTGCTGCTGGGTCCAAGATTTCCAGGACACCGATTTCGCAATGCAGTTCCCGTGCTGCCGCTTCAAGGCGTCCGAAGCGATGCACACTGCCTGTTGTCCCACTACTGAGAAGCGCGATGTTCATTAGTCGGACGATACGTCGATGCGCTGGCCGCGAAAGCTTTCCGGCTTGTTAGGATCGAGGTATTGCACAGCACGGTCCTCCACTGCATTTCTGCATGCTCCTGAGCCGGGGAAAAACAGTCGTAGCACAGCGATATAGCTGACCTATCAGCGTGACCTGCTAACTCCTCCAAGCAGTTACCCACGGTAGTCAGGGTGGGTCTTGTCTGTTGTTCTGCAACCAATTTCGGGGCGGGTGCTCTCCGAATGTTGACAATAGTGCTCCACCCACGCAAGCCGGCGTTTCGATTGCTAGGACTTCCTGCAGAGCCGTAATCGCTATCGGAGAGCACGGAGAAAACCACCGCTGCGCTCGCTTGTGGCTCTATTAGCATACATGATCTGATGCCGCCGACTTCGAAGCGCAGATCCGTAGAACGACATGGTTGCCGCTGAAACATGCTGCATTACAGCTTTGCTTTCCGGGCCGCTCTCGCCAGCGTGAACTCATCCCAATCCACCGGCTTGTTGCCCGCCTGGAATGACTTCAAGCCGTGCGCCGATTCGCTGCCAGCCGCCATCATCTCGTCGAACACTTTCCTGATACCATCGGCCTGCTTTGCACCCCCTCCGCCGTCAAGCCAGCTTAACCTTACAAGCTGCTTTGCCATAGCCGATGCCCTAGGTGCCGCATGCCTCAGGTGCGCAAGGTAAGCATCCAACGCCGCGGACAGCGCCTCGGGCGTCGCAACAACCTCGCCGACCTTGCCCAGCCGTTTCAACTCCATCGCAGGCACCGCGCGGGCGGATAGCATAGCCTCTCGCGCAAAAGCCACGCCCCACTCGCGCACCACGTACTTGGAGATGGTAGCCGGGGCGAGTCCCAGCCGCGTCTCGCTCAGCGTCATGCTGGCCGCCGCCGCCATCAAGCGAACATCGCACGCGAAAGCCAGCCCGACACCGCCGCCAAACGCCGGGCCCTGAACGCAAGCGATCGTGACCTGAGGCGCCGCATCAATGGCCTCAAAAAGCCTGGTGAGTCGGGCGTACTGCTCGTCCCCCGCCGCGCCGCCTTTGGCCACCGGCGAGCTTCCCTTGGCCAGGTCCATGCCGGTGCAGAAGAATTTGCCTCTTGCGGCTATCGCGATACGGGTTATGGAGGGATCGGATGCGGCGGTCTCAAAGAGACTCGTAATGGCTGAGATCATGGGTGCGGTGAGCGCGTTGCCGTTCTTGGGTCGGTTCAGCGTGATCTTGATGTTTGTGCCACTGCGCTGGACTTCGAGCCCCTCGACCGACGCCTGATGCAGCCAAGGCGACATGCGTGATGCTTCTGGGCTCGCCCCCGGAGCCTTTGTGGGCGGCGGCTTTTTCGTGGATGAGCTCATGGCGGTAGCAAGAGCGCTCCCTGCTCTGCTCGAGTTCGGTTGTGCCAACGTCCGAGAGATCCACACGCCGATGTCGACAAGCATGGGAAGATCCGTCCCCGTCTGCACACCGGCCTGGTGAAGCGTATAGACCAAATCTTCGGTGGCCAAGTTTCCCTTTGCTCCAGGCGCGTATGGACAACCGCCAAGGCCGCCTACACTGCTGTCGAAGACCCGCATACCACAGTCATACGCTGCCCAAACGTTTGCAACCGCTTGTCCATACGTGTCATGGAAGTGGCCAGCGAGTTGCTCCACAGGGATGCCCGCTCGGAGCAGATGACTGACGAGCGCCTTCACGTCGGCCGGCACACCCACCCCGACTGTATCACCAAGGCTAATTTCGTAACAGCCCATATCCAGAAGCTGTTGCACACAGGCTAGCACGGCAGCGGGCGGAGTAGGGCCATCAAAGGGACAAGCGAAGACGCAAGAGACATAACTGCAACAGTGCGGGTTAGCACACCGCAACGCTGCCTTTACTGGACAGCCCATTTGAGGAAAAGACCGTTGCCTCACCCTCGGACAGCCAGTCCCTGCTCGCGAGCCCTTGTGGCGACCTGCCGCGCACGATCGAGTCCTTGCTCAACGGTGCAACCGATGTTGGCCTTGCTGAACCCCTCTGTCGCACTAACAAAGACAGCGACCTCCCGAACCCCATGTTCCACCGCAATCCCCAGACCTTTCAGGTTAGGTATCAGCACCGGCATACGTAGTTGCGTGTCGCGCAAGAGCGCCTGGATCTCAGCATCGGCGAGAACATCGCGGCAATCAGCCAGTTGCGGAACGGCGCGCGGCGAGACAACTGAAGTCACTTCGATCGTCTGCAGGCCTGCGTCCCGCAGTCGTCTGATCAGGGCGAGCTTGACGGCTGTGGGTATTGTTGTCTTCACATTCTGGAGACCATCTCGTGAGCCGACTTCCACGATGCGGACGAAGTCCTTCCGGGCAGGCATGAAGCTGTGATGGGCGTGGGGGGACCAAGTCAGCAGAGGGGATGATCGAGTCACGATGAAGCCGTAATGGATCCGATATAGTCAATTCGCTTCAAGATGGATTCAACAAGCCTTCTATCATACCGCAGTCGGTACACATATCTATGCGGGCCATGGGGATTGTACAGGCGGAAGAGTGGCCCCGACGTTGCCGCGCTCGGTCTGGCGAAGTACGGAGGACGGGCACCGCGGACCGTGACGGAACGCGGAGTACATCACGTGCGCCCGGACTCGCCAAAGAGCTTGGCAAAGTCTGACACTGGCAGACTGATGGTGTAGGTATAGGTGGTATAGGTATAACGATACTAGCCGTTTACAGTTTCGCCCGAGGTCCCGGTCGCGTGCGCTGTGCAAGCAAACGGGCACCGATGTCCCTCAAGATGTGTTTTTGATGTTTCCCACTGCCCGTCTTGGGAAAGTGCTCCAACACGTCCGCATCTCCAACCCAGAAGACGTGCTTGGGTGCCTTGTGTCTACCCAGCGTCACCTGTACCCATTGCGCCACATCATCCGCCTTGGGCCGGCTGGTGTCCTCGGCTTGGCGGAGGAAGCAGGCGACAGCCTCACCAAACCTCTCGTCCGGCAGACCCACCACGGCCGTCTCGGCGATGCAAGGATGGGCGAGCAGCCGGTCTTCGATCTCTGCCGGGAAGATGTTCTCGCCGCCCACGCACGTGTCAGTCGCCACCCAGTTCACCCGACGAGTGGACTCACCTCTGATGATCAAGTCCTTGATGCGCCCGGTGATGGAGAGGTAGCCTTCGACATCGATAAGCCCCTCGTCGCCCGTGTGCATCCACATGACGCCGTCGGCATCCTTCTTCATCACTTCCGCCGTCTTGGCCTCGTTCTCCCAGTACCCCCGCTGCAGCGCAAACCCGCTGGTGCATATCTCGCCGCGCACGCCTCGCGGGACGATATTGCCCTTGACGTCGATAATCTTGGCTCCCGTGTGAGCGAGCACTTTGCCCACAGAGCTCACCCGCCGCTCCTGGGAGTCGTCCAGCGACGTCATGGACGTGACGGGACTGGTCTCCGTCATCCCGTACGCATTGAGCGTGTCGCGCAATCCCAGCTCCTCCTCCATCCTACGCATCACTGCCTGCGGAACGGGCGCGCCCGCCGCCACTGCAGTGCGTAAATACGTAATCTTGAGCTGTTTCACCCGATTGAGATCCATTAGGGCGATGAGCATGGTTGGCACTCCGAGCAGCACCGTACATTCCTCCGCTACCAGGGCATTCAAGACTTGTTCGGCGTCGAACTGCGCAGACGGAAACACGATCGAGCTACCGTGGGCGAAGCTGGCGAGAAAACCTATGACTAGTCCAAAACAGTGGAAGAGTGGCGGTGGACAGCACACGACGTCGGACTGGCTGAGTTGCATGCGCTCCCCAATCAGCCTGCCATCGTTGATCACGTTGCTGCAGCGCGTGTTAGAAGTTGATAGGAGAGGCTCCAAACCCAATTGGTCTTACAGATGCGTTAGGACTGCTGCCTTCGGGGCGCCAGTCGTACCTGGATTGATTAGCCACGATGCCAAGCCACAAACATTGTGTTGAGACATACCAGAGGTGAACTGTAGATTGATAACGTCGCTGGCGCAAACACGTGTCTCGGCTACTGACAGGACCACTTCGCTGATGCCACTTGCTTCGCCCTGTGCGATGAAGTCAGTATACGGGAGCACTTCTGGCCCGCAGCTTGCTCGATGGTTTCCAGAGAAAAGGACCAGCCGGCGAACAGGTCCCGGATCTGAGCTAATCAATTGCAAATGTGCCGTCAGGTCGTTAGTCCGGCCCCACTTCTGTGCCACGCAAACTAACTTGCAGCCTGCGCCAGAGGGCGTCAGCTAACCAGCGTGATAGAGGGTGGTTCAGATGGCGTTGCCGTACGGCTCACAGTGACTGCCCGGTGCAGCTCCGTTGGCGTGTAGGTACTGTTGAGAACTACGACAGGGCAGCCAATGCGTGCTGCGCCAAGGAACACCTCGATGTACTCGTAGCAATTCCCTGCCATGATTCCCACACAGTCGCCATGCTGCAAGCCTCCGTGCAGGAGGGCCTTCGCGACGAGCTTGCTCCGGAATAGTAGGTCGCGGTACGTTCTGCGCACCTGCTGCTCGGGGAAGACGACCGCGGTGCGGTTGCCATAGTGTCGTGCTTGGGTCTCAATAAGAGTGCCGAGGGTGGTGGTGTCAAGGGGTTCGGTAACGGGCCCGTAGACTAGCGATGGGGATGCATGAGCCATTGCTGCTATGTCTGACCGTCTTGTTGCCTTCCAGACTAGAGAAGAGCTCGCACCGAGGTTAAATGTATCAGATGTACAGAAAGTGCTCGGCATGCCCAGTATAGCAGGATGTATGCATGTGCAACATGCTCCCGGCCGCTATACAGCAAAACTGGGTGTGGGATCCGCCATGCCCGGGTGGAAACGGTGGACGGTCCGGGTGCATGCCGCGCAAGTCTGGCGAACTTGTAGCTGCAGCTCTCGTACCGTATGCAGCATATCCTCGGACTAGCACGCAAGCTCCGAGTACTGTTCAGCGCGACTTCATTCAACGATATCTGTATCTGCGTGAGGAATGTCGTCTCCCGCAATGGAGGGCTTCGTGGCAAGCCGCAACGCCTTTCCGCACATCCCAGCAGTGCTCGATCTGCGAGCCGCACAGTTCCAAGCAAACCGCAATGCGTGGGAAAGCGTGCTTGACAAGTTCTCTGATGCCTCTCGAGCAGCGGCGGCCGAAGGCGCACCGCGATCGTTGCAGACGCACCAAGGAAGAGGCCAATTGCTCGGTGAGCACACCCACCCAGCACCAGACCACGCACCACTGCAGACCTGATCATTGTGCGCAGCTCGCGACCGGATTGCCCTGCTTCTGGACCCGGACTCCCCTTTTCTGGAGCTGTGCACGTTTGCAGGCTACGGGTTGGATGAATCCTCGCCTTGCGCCAGTCTGATTGCGGGCATTGGGAGCGTATGGTCAGTTGCGGCTACACGTTTCCATCCGTGCGAACACTGAGCTGAATCGTGATGCGGCGCCCGCAGCTCCCAGCCGTGTCTGATCCTGTCACACATTCCTACCCAGAGCGGAGGAGCATGGAACAAGTTGACTGGTACGAGTGGTGCGACCCATGGCAAGGCGGGAGCGGGAACTGACCAGTGCTGCTACAGTTCCCAAGCAAAACCGCGTGACGGAGATCGCGACGGAGAACGGGCTTCCGATCATCGCACTGGTGCAGTCCGTGAGTTGCCCGATTTTGTACCCTACTGGCTGTCACCGCTCCGGACTCCGCAGGAGACATTGCTGACCACCCCAGGCCGGCGTGTTCCTCCCCCAGCAGTTTGACGTCTTCCATGCTGGGGGTCAGATCTTCCGCGACCTCTCTAGGCGCAGCCAGCTAGGCCAGAAGTCATGTGCTATTGTCTTTGGCTCATCCACAGCCGGCGGTGCCTATCATCCTGCCTTGTCCGACTATTCTATCTTCGTCCGCGACCAAGCCCAGGTGTTCCTAGGCGGCCCTCCCCTGGTCAAGATGGCGACAGGGGAGGTGATCGGCGCCGAGGAGCTCGGTGGTGCGAACACGCACGCTACCATCACTGGGCTCGCAGATCAGATTGCTTCAGATGAGTGAGCGGAGCGAACGCGGATCTGGGCGAGTAGACGCTGACGCCAAACGGCAGATTCGATGCCATTCGAAAATCCCGGGAATGGGTCAGCTCACTGGAGGCATCGATGCCAGCATCCTTAAACGAGGCAACGCCTCTGCCGCCACGATACTCTGCTGAAGACTTGCTCTCCCTTGTGGACACTGACATTCGCAAACCCTTTGACATGAAAGAAGTTTTGCTGCGCATTGTGGACGACTCGAGACTGTCCTTGTTCAAGCCGAGCTACGGCAGGAATCTGATTACGGCGTTCGCGCAGATTGCAGGTACGATAACCCACGATGGTGATGCTCGTCAATGGCGACGTCTCGTGATCATACAGTGTGCTCAACGTTACTCCAGGTCACGTCGTAGGACTAGTTGCAAACCAAGTCCCTGTCATCAATCCCGACGAGGCCTCCAAAGGTGCCCAATTTATCCGCGTGTGCAATCAGCAGTACGTGCTTCCAAGCATCCTTTGCGTGCGACATTCAACATCAGGGCCAATCAAATGACTGACAAACGCCCAGAAACGTGCCGATTGTCTTCCTCCACAACGTGACCGGCTTCATGGTCGGATCGAAAGCCGAGCATGCCGCCATCATCAAAAAAGGCGCCCAAATGGTCTCGGCAGTCAGCTGCTCAACGGTCCCGCACATCTCCATCATCCTGGGAGCATCGTACGGCGCCGGCAACTACGCCATGTGCGGCCGGTCATTCAAGCCGCGCTTCCTCTTCACATGGCCCACAGGCCGCTGCAGCGTCATGGGCCCGGATCAATTGGCCGGCGTAATGCAGACAGTGCAAGCCAACAGCGCCAAAGCTAAGGGCATCACACTGGACGCCAAGGAGGTCGCCAGCCATACGGAGAGGTTCCGGGCGGGCGTGCAGCGCGACAGCGAATGCTATCGCACAAGTGCTGCGCTGCTTGATGATGGGGTGATTGATCCGCGAGACACAAGGGACGTGCTCGCAATGTGCTTGGAGGTGGTCAAAGTTCGGAGCGTGCAGGGAACAGAGTCGTTCCGCACGCTGGCCCGAATGTAAAGCTACGGCGGGCAAGGCGGTTGTTGTAGGCTCTTTCGTGTTTAGATTACTGTGTAAAATCCGGTGGTCGTATTATACCCTTGACCCCCTAGTAAGAGTCTCGTAGCCTCGACAATTAAAAAGCGTCTCAAGAAGATAACATATGGAGGCATTGCGGTCGGTTGTCGATCGGCCGATATAAGATGCTACCGTCTTACCTTCAACGTGGAACCGATCGAGTGACGGTTTGCGAGTCTCGCTTGAACTGGAAAAATACATAGTCTACGTTACCCGGCAAAGCACTGCCCCTTCTTCGACGGCATCGTCTTTGCTCACTAACGCCTCAAAGACACCGCCGGCGGAGATTGCAATATTCATCTCCATCTTCATGCTCTCCACGACAATAACATTCTCACCCGCTTTGACTACATCCCCGTTCTTCTTCAGCACCGAAAGAACCTTGCACGGCATCGGCGCCACTGCGGTGTTGACCAATGCATCAGAGCCGGCGGCGGCGGTTGCACGAAGGCTCTCGAAGAAACAGAGAGGACTGTAGCACGAGATGTCCACCCACGTTCCAAGCGCCGGAAGGTGGCACATGACCCGCTGCCGCTCGCCGACTTGCGTAGTGCCAGAGATGCCAGGGCTGCGGCTTTCGGTGGCGAGATAGGCTGGGTATCGGCTCCCGTCAACCAAGATGGTCAGTGTGGCGCAGATCCACGATGGCGTCGTGGGCGACGGGTGCACAGTGGCATGACACTTCTCGACGGTCAGGTTGTGGTGCTGTGTGCCAGTCAAGCTGCCCGTGCGCATGGCGTTGCTGACTGCGTTATACTGTGCCGCGAGCGCCGACGCGGTCGATGAAGACCCTCCCGCTATGTCGTTTTCGGCAGTAGGAAGATGGGCAATCTGCCCTTGGACCGATCCGTGCAAAGGTTCGCGAGTCGCCGTCCACGTGCAAAGCAATGTCTGCATCTCACCTTGAGCATTCCTCGTGACGACGATGTCTTTATGGCCGCTGATCGGGTCAGCAAGCTGATTGCGAAAGCCACGGCGAACATTCGCGAAGGGCTTCCGATCATGGACAAGGTTTCGGAGGAAATAACATGCGACCAGCGGCAGGGTAGGTGCCATCTGCGCCCAGGCGTCGGCATGTGGTGGTATCAGCAGTGAGGACAGATTTTGCGGGATGAACGACGTTGTATACGCCGGATCCCGGAAGCCCGAGTGCAAGAGACAGCTTTGCAGGAACAGCTGGTTGGTACGCACGCCTGCGCAGACCGTGTGGGCCAGCACGGCGACCATGCGTTGAATGGCCATGGCCCGTGTTGGAGCCCAAACGATCACTTTCGCGACCATGGAGTCAAAATGGATGGAAACGGCCGACCCCGTCTCGACAGCGGATTCGAAGCGGACACTCGAGTGTTGCGACGATGCCAGCTCCGCCGGCTTCCAGAGCCGGATTGTGCCGTGTTGAGGATAGAAGTTCTGCTGAGGGTCTTCCGCGCACAGGCGACACTCAATGGCGTGGCCACGTTGAGGCACCTTATCGAGAGGTGACAGGGTAGCTAGCTTGCCGCCTGCCGCCACGAACAGCTGCAAAGCTACAATATCAATCCGGGTGACCTCTTCCGTGATGGGATGCTCGACCTGTAACCGGGTATTGACCTCGAGGAAGTAGAAGCGTCCGTCGGAGACATCGAAAACGAACTCCACCGTCCCGGCGTTCTCATAGCCCAGCAGTTTGCCGATTCGGACCGCGGTATCGCTTATCTCCTGCCTTTTGCGCGCATCCAGGGAAGGGGAGGGGGTTTCTTCGATAATCTTTTGGTGCCGACGTTGCACAGAGCACTCCCTTTCCCAGAGGGAGATCAGACCGCCATGGCTATCGCCAAGGATCTGTATTTCAATGTGCTTCGCGGCTTCGATGTACTTCTCCAGGATACAGTCGCTCGAACCAAAGAAGCGCGAGGCCTCCGACTGCACTGTCTCGAGCTCACCCCGTAGGTCGGAGCGCCGGCGAACGACACGCATGCCCTTACCACCGCCACCGGCGGAGGCTTTGAGCATTACAGGATACCCGATCGCATCGGCTGCTTTTTCGAAGTCGGAGACGGCCTGGCCAGAGCCAGCGAACCCTGGTATCAAGGGCACACTGGGGTCGTGTTCGCGGAGGTAGGCCTTTGCGGAACGCTTGTCACCGAGCGTTGACATGGAAGCTGCGCTAGGTCCAATAAATACGAGGCCTGCGGTCCTCACGGCGTCGGCAAAGGCAGGATTCTCGCTCATGTACCCGTAGCCAGGGTGAACGGCGTCTGCTTTCGCCTTGACGGCGGCCTCTATAATGACCTCGGTGCTCAGGTACGGATTACCAGCGCCTTGGCTGATGCTGCCGAGATCCACGGCTTGATCAGCGGCGCCGACATGTCGGGAGAGGGCATCCCTAGATATCGGTCAGCTTGCAAAGACTGGGAAGCAATTGGAAGGTGGACCAGGTGTCATACTCCTGCACGTAGACAGCCACAGTGCGGATGTTCAGCTTCTGGCACGTCGCTATCACCCGGCAGGCAATCTCGCCTCGGTTGGCTACAAGGACACATCGTATTCTCGATACACCCTCGTCGTTGACAGGAGGTTGAGCTACAAACAAAGGCGACGAGGCGTAATTGGCCGACATATGGGCGTCTTGGCTGGCCTCCTGTGATATTCCTCTCCCAAATCCTCACGACTGACGTTCAATATGGTGCGGCAAAGCGAGGCCGGGGAAGCTGCGTGGTCAGTCACCTGTACGGACTCGACATATTATTTGGCATTCCGTGTCAAGGCGGAAGCGTACCCTACCGACGCGGTGCTTGCACGGTTGGTGGGCCTCTGTCGCGCGGACCGCGTTGTCCGCGTCTGAACTTTCGAGCAGGACCTCGGCAACTGTTCCCACGGAACGCGGCCGCCCGACCCAATGCTGAATCAAGTACGCCTTTGAGTCCTGACACGCCGTCGACAGTTCGCATCTTCAATCACGACGCAACCCTAGGACCATCTCACCTGCAGCCATGACTACTCAGACTCTAGTACCATTCGCGGACCCGTTGTGGCACAACCGGGCCTCCTCTGCGTACTACAACGATTCGCACCGAAGGCTCCAGAGAGAGACGAGGAAATATGTCGACACTTGCCTCATGCCGTTCTGCGACGAGTGGGAGCGTCAAGGTTCCGTTCCATCAGATGTACGGCATCTCGCAGATTCTCGCCTTGCCACCAAGCATTGGACTGACTCCGGACACTGTTCTGGCCATTTTAGATCATCAAGAAACACTCCGAGTTGGGCTACATGGCCGTCGCCGTTTACCCTCTCGCAAAAGAGTTCCTACATACACAGCAGCTTCCCAGCAATATCAGCCCAGCCGAGTGGGATGGCTTTCATGACTTGATCGTCATCGACGAAATCGCACGCTGCGGCTACTTGGGCGTCATCTGGGCTCTCACGTGCGGGAATTCGATCGGCGCTCCGCCTTTGATCAACTACGGGACTGAAGAACAAAAACGGAGATTCGTGCCCTCGATCCTCGACGGGACTTCTAGGTTCTGCCTTGGAGTCACTGAGCCTGACGGTATGTGCTTATCCATCGTGCCGTGCAGCCGAGCGATCCCTTGCATCAAATGTAGTTCGC
This sequence comes from Oleoguttula mirabilis, assembly GCA_035135055.1. Classification (NCBI taxonomy): domain Eukaryota; kingdom Fungi; phylum Ascomycota; class Dothideomycetes; order Mycosphaerellales; family Teratosphaeriaceae; genus Oleoguttula; species Oleoguttula mirabilis. The sequence continues at coordinate 10,380 of JAVFHQ010000106.1, read as the reverse complement.
TGACGATCGCATCACTTAGCCGGTTCCGACGTTGCAGGTCTCACCACTACTGCGGAGCGGCAGGGCGATGTGTATATTGTCAATGGCGCCAAGAAGTGGATCACCAACGGTTCATTTGCAGATTACTGCACCGCGGCGGTTAGAACCGGCGGGCCAGGGAGTAGAGGCGTGTCGGCGTTGATCATTCCGATGAAGACCAAGGGCGTGACTTGCCGGAAGATCGAGAACTCGGGGGTAACGGCGAGCGGTCAGTGTGGCCACGAAACCGCGCCAGGTCTCACTTTTAGCTGACAAACAGCGGCAGCGTCAACATACATCGAATTCGACGACGTGGAGGTGCCGGTCGGTAATTTGCTTGGGCAAGAGAACCAGGGCTTCCAGATCATCATGTCCAGTCAGTGCTACGTCCTTACTCACGGGAGGTCTTCTGCTAAAAATGTGCAGATTTCAACCACGAACGTCTCTGGCTCGCGTGCACCAGCCTCCGACTCGCTCGCTGCTGCGCAGAAGATGCGTACCGCTACGCGACGCAACGTGAGACCTTCGGCAAGCCACTCATTGCCAATCAGTTGATTCGCAGCAAGATCAGCTCGTTCGGCCGCAGCATTGACTCGGCGCACGCGTGGATGGAGCAGCTCGTGGACATGACCGAGTCGGGCAAGCATTCCGCCGACGACGCCTACATGGGCGGACTGATTGCGAACCTAAAGGTGCTTGCGGGACGCACGCTCGAGCATGTGAACCGCGAGTCACAGCAGATCCTGGGCGGCTTGGGCTATTCGAAGGGCGGGCGGGGCGCGAGGATTGAACAGATTAGCCGGGACGTGCGCGTTATGGTGGTCGGCGGGGGCAGCGAGGAGATCCTGGCGGATCTGGCAGTGGCGCAGGAAATCAAGGCGACGCAGCAGATGGCGTTGCGGACGAGCAAATTATGATGCGCGGCAGCTGTTCCGAACCGTATCTTTGCTGCCGTCTTTTGCTGCACTTGAGACTTGATGACTAGGTACTCCGGGCCAGGGGCTCTGGATTCTTCTTCGGGTCGTCAAACTGATGGCATACGAAAGCTCTCGTTCTGTCCCATTTTCTTGGAGCGCCTGCCTGGTATTATGCTGATGGGTGCTGTCGACGGATTAAGATCGTTGTTCGTTTCGAAACCGTCGTCGGCGCTCAATTCGATAACTCCGATTCCGGTTGGCGTTGTGAACTTCCAGTTGTGAGCGCGTGCCCTTTAGTATTTACTCACAACGAAACGGGATCCTCCGCCTGCAAACCAGTCAGTAATGTGAAGGCGACAACGACGCAAACTTCAGGATTCTTTGGCGAAGTTGGTCCACAGCACCTAAGCTGCGATTGACATGAAGTTGAGACGTGAGGTGAAACTCATCCACAACCAGTCGCGACCTGAGATATTGATAGAATTTACAGTTTACATCCCCGCATTAGAGGTAATGCACGTACTAGCGCAGGCGGGCAGATCCGGGGTTACGGTTAGCGTTTGCCTCCTTCGTCGCTGCTCGGAAGCTTGAGCTTCGCTAACTTCACTCCGTGTACACATCCCGACACCTACCGTGAGATCATGGGCGGCGAGCCAGAGGCCAAGCGGGTCCGGCAGGCTTGTCAGAACTGCAGGCAAGTCGGCACAGCCCGCCCCCTCCTCCTCTCGCCACTAACAACACATTCTGGCTAGACGCAAAAAGACGCGTTGTCCAGGCGAGCGACCGGCTTGTGGCTTCTGTCTGCGGCTGGGTCAGCCATGCAACTACGCTGGCAACACCACGGGCGAAACCGGTCGATCGCCTTCCAGAGAGCGTTCTGCCTCCCGATCGTCCATTCAGCCCGATAGCAATCCTTCTGCCAGCGAGACGTCCCAGGTGAGACGCTCCAGGTCTCCAAGTGCCGCCTTTCCATGTATCCAACACCCACGGACTAAGCATACTTGTAGGCTGCCCTGGCCGCCCGTGTGGCGCAACTCGAGGTCCGCCTAGCCCTACAGAGTAGGGAAACAACAATGCCACCGTACGTGCTTCTTCGTTGACCTGCTGCGCCAGAGTTGCACTTACGTGTTTAACAGCATACCGGTCAGTGCCACTCCGGTGCCGCCGAGTGTGCCAGGCTTCCTGGCAGCACCTTTCTCACCGTGCCCAACTCTTCAGCCGCCCGCAGATCCCGCTCACGAAATAAGGTAAAAGTGCAGCAGCGTGTTCGAGATCAGTATGCATGGCTTACAGAACATCAGATTCCTTGATGTACCCTCTCCACCCGTCCTGAAAGCTCTTGCCGACGTCTACTTTGCGAATTGCCATAATCAACCGTATTCTTTCTTCTTCGAAAGTGTTTTCCGCCAGCGTCTCGATGCGGGCCAGATACCCAAGCATCTATTACTTGCGTTTGCAGCCACTGCAACCAGGTACTCATCCCACGACTTCTTTCAAGGCCGCCAATCCGAGGCCATCGAAGCGTACGCGCGAGCGGCATGGCTTGTCATCTGGGAACGAGTGTTTACTTCAGAGCACGGATTAGATTTGAGTGCTGTCCAGGCGACAAACCTCCTTGCCATCATCGACTTCACTGGTAACGTCTCTCCCACGAAGATACGTGCTCTCTCCATGGGCTGACCAGTGCACCAGCGGGTCAGCACCAGCTGGGCTGGGTCAAAATCGGCCTCGCAGTCCGCTTCGCTCAGAGTTTGAAGCTCAATCAGGAGCCCAGTCCCACGCTTCCACCCTGGCAACAGGAAGAACATCGGCGGGTGTTCTGGTCGGCCTACATGCTGGACAGATTCGTGTCTTGCTGTAGATCGAGACCACCCCTGATCTTGGACGCGGATTGCACTGTCAGCCTGCCGTGCAACGAAGAACAGTCTCGGATGGAAGCACACGAGCAGATGCCGACGCTTGCTGTGCTCGAGGACCTCCCTGACATAACCTTATGCAAAACTCTCGACAATTTCGCGATCTTGGTCCTGATGTGCTCAACGCTCGGCCGCACAGCGAGATGCGCTCTGCAACAATCTGTGAGCAAGGCATTCCCGCCCTGGGACTACCGCAGCGACATTGCGAAGATGAGTAGTACCTTGCTGGCATTTGAGAACATGCAGACAGCTGGAGACGAGCACCTATCGGGCATGATCTCCGACCGTTTTGCTACTTATGAGGGCTACGACAGGCAGAAAGTGGGCCACTTCGTATATTCTCGAGGGCTATACCACGTCTGTGGCTGCTTGCTCAACCACGCCCTGTTGCTGTTCAGATACCGCCGAAAGTACGGCGCGGACGTTCCCCGGACGTTCGCTCGAGAGTCCCTCGAACGCTGTCAGAGGCACGCGGCCCAGCTCACGGCCATACTCCACGCAGTGCAGACCAAGGGTTGTTGTGCTCGCGGCAGCTTCTTGGCGTATTTCGCTACCGTTGCTGCCTCGGTTCACCGGTTGCATGAGCACTCTACGGACCAAGACGACAGAGCGCGGGCTGTATCGTCCTTGGCGATCTGTCTAAACTTCCTTGAACAGCCACCCACGTGCTGGAAGAATTATACTCGCATTGTGTGTTACCCTAGAGTTCCCCCAGCTGCCTACCTCTTACCACAAGCCTGTAGATTGCTAACGAGAATATGTAGGCGGCGGCTATCAGAGACGTGAGCCTGGATCCCGCCGTAGCCCAGGCCCTCATCGACCCTTCTGCGCCCGGGAACGATCTCGACTCGGGGCAGCTTGAGCGTCTTTGGCTTTTCATCGATTACGGCTGGCTTAGTGACGCCACATACACGGCTGAGCGCCTCTCACGCCGTCCCAAGCATGGCCTAGGCCTTGACGAGTGGCTATCTTTCGACGAAATATCCACCAAGCGCACGTATCCCTCCTCGACGGGTGTTGGTAGTGACGGAGTCGTCGTGGATGCGTCAGAAGGACATCTTGGTGTCTTTCCGACACCTGGGGAATCCGTGAGCCGCGATTGGTGGTCTAGCTTGGGCGATGTCGGCTCTCCGAACTTCCAGGACTTCCTATTCGCGTCGCCGAGTGGTCTGCCGAAATGAAAGCGTCACTCAAAGCAACGCACCATGTGCAAAGTTATGGGAAAGAGTGCCAGTCCAAGGCGATCTTGGGCCAGTAGACAAAGCAGGCATTCTCCGGAATCTGTAGGATTTACTGGAGGTCTGGCGGTCTGTGGACCGCCGCTTAGCTTTCCGCCGCGAGTGCAGTTGAGCCTCTGTGCATTCGCAAGATACATACAACTCCTCCTTGTACCGCATAATCAACAATTTCACACAACGCCGCCCGCATTGGATATGATCCAGGCACATACTATCGTCGTTTACGGATCCCATTTCAAACGCAGCTCCACATTCAACAGGCAAAGCTCAACACCTTTCTCAGCTTGTCGTGAGGGCGGCAGCCTCCCGGTTTGGCCACTTGGGTGTCAAGAAGCTATGAAGCAAGCATGCTGACAACGGCTGGTGAGAGGCTGGCGAGATTCTGATATTAGGGTGACATCAAGCATTGTTTTGTAGAGCTCAGTGGTGGCCTGAGACGTACACACCCCTCACCAGATGGCACTGACTGGGCTACCAATCAGTGCCGTGCGCAATTTCGCCTGCCATTGACTGAACTGCCGATCAAAGGCTCCGGGGAAGTGACTGAACTACCAACAAGTGCCGTAGGCAAGTCTCTGTGCCACTGACTGGACTAACGATCAGTGCCAGGCACGCACCGATGAATGCCATCGACTGGAATAACGATCAGTGTCATACGCACATTTTCGTGCCATTCACTGGACTAGACTACCGCGCAGTGCCGTGGGCAAGCTCCCGTGCCAGTGACTGAACTACCAATCAGCGCCGTGTTCCACTCGCGTCACTGGGTGGACTACCGATCACGGCCATGCGCAGGGCTCCGTGCAACTGGTTGTTCAGCCGGTCAGTGCCTGGTGCGCACGCCTCAGTGCTGATGAGTAGAAAGGCACTAGCTGGACCACCAGTCAGTGCCGGGGAATGTGCGGCGTTGAATCCCGAGGAGTGGCAAGACACTGATTATATCACCGATCACTGCCATTGATGCACGGTTCGGTGACAACGAGAATCAGGAAAGTGACTGGACTACCGATCAGGGCCGTGGTCAAGGTTCCGTGCCCTGGTTGAGCTAGTGCCGCGCAGGTTCACTGCTGAGCGAGTAGCACTACCCGTCAATACGGCGACTGGTTTGCACGGTCTTACGCGGTGGCAGAGAGAGAAGGGTTCTTCTTGCATTAGCTCGTAGCGTCTAGCTGCCCAGCAGCGTTTGGATCGGTCTTCATGTTCGCACTCCTCCTTCTCAGGATGCGTCAGCTACCAGGACCTGCGGTGAGTGAGGACCAGGTGAGGTGGAGGTGACGTCGGCCCGAACGCAGTGCAGCGGACAATGAACGACCTGTTGCCTTTCCACGTACGGTCAGTCGCCGCGGCTTTGTTTCGGGTACCTACCCGCGGGTGGGTAGATTGGTAGAGCCACTGGAGCCTAGAGTGTGAATGCAAACCTCCAACTCTCCGCGGGGATGAGCGCGTTGCACCCGTGACACGTTCTATCACGCCCTTGACTCAGCACAGCTACGACGCACAGCACATTCGCATAACCTGGCCTAAGTACGCCTCACCACCCAATCTGGCTTGGCAAGTATGGCTGCCTCTTCCGATCAAAAGGAACCGGTCTCCAACGCAACGACGACCTTCTTCGACCTGCCACCAGAATTGCGCCTAGAGATCTACGAGTACCTGCTGCCCTGGCGCAAGTCCCTAGTATGGGGCTGCTCAATCGCCTTCATTCGTACGAACCGCCAGATCCACGAGGAAGCCTGCGAAGCCTTCTACGGCTCTGCGGAACCCTTCGACATCACCATCCACGGCTGGTCGACAGCCCACCCCATCGGGTACGTCAGCTTCCTCACGCAAACGGTCGATTTGGATGATGTGCCACGTGCAGCGTGCTTCGGGTTGCTCAAGAGGATCCGGTCCTTGCGTTTGCGCATCAAGGCGTTCAATAACGAGCGCGCTATATGCGAGGCACGAGATGCCTTGGGTGCGTTGCTACGCCGACTGGACCCGGATCATCATCTTGAGACACTGGACGTCACGGTAGACATTACAAGGCCGGCCCCTCAGACACCGGTTATCAAACCCCAGGACTTATCCCCTGCAGTACTCATGGCCTTCGTCACAGCCCCACTCGGCATGATCCGTCGCAATGCAGAAGTCGCCACCAGGCTCACTGTCTCTGGCGACGAGAGCCAGCCGCTGCCAGCCATGACCGAGCACTATCAGGCGGCGATTACCATCAATGGCACAGTATCGTCCGCCAGCGGCTTCAGCCGCTGCTTTGTTCATTTGAGACGTCTGTTCCGTGTCGCAAACTCCCTGCCTAATGCCACCGGCCTTGACGGCTGCGGCGACGATCTGCGCTTGCTGTGCAGAGCTCGCATCCTCGAAGATGTCTCCAGATTCAGGATCAGTCATTTGGCGCTGGCGAAGAAGATGGAGAAGCTCGCTTCGGCAAACCTGCAAGCCAGCCTGGCGTCCGCGCAGGTGGGCGCGGATCGCACGCAGCTCATGCAGAACTTGCTGGCTTTGCAGGAGGCTGTCGCGGAGATCGAGAGTGAGGGGAGCACGGGTGGCAAGGAGGAAGAGGGGTTCGAAGAGGCAAGCTCCAAAGAATGGGAAGCGGCTCGGGCGGTGAAGAAGCGCAGGTGTGTATGGCCTGACCTAGTGGGTGGCCGGAAGAAAGTGAGGGTTGTGAACCTGGATGACTCTTCGGGCTCGGAGACGGAGGAGGATGCGTACTGAGGCAGACAGTCCGCGTTGGGCATGCGTTAAGGGCGAAGGGGCGAAGTAGCCACGCCTGAGGCGATGCACCGCTGAATTTCCGCCCAGTGGCAGCAACCTGAACTCCAATGTGGCAAATACTTCCATAGGCCAAGCCGCAGCGCACTATTCCACTTAGACGTACCACCAATAGCCACCGAGAGGGTAATCGGGGTGGTAATCGCGCGTGGAGACGCGGATATCGTCCCTAAGCAGGCCAATCTTCTGCTGAACGCCTTCCCACGCCTCGGCAATACCAATGTACTTGAAAGGCTCGAGCACAGACACGAAATCGGCCCAAAAGTCAAGTGCCTCTTGGTTATCTTCGAGCCGGTAATGCCAGTCTGTGCATTCGTCCAATTTGCCGAGTGTGTCGAAGAACAGGCGGAACGAATTCTGGGCGATTTGATCGCACCGGAAGTCTACTAGACGGTCGTGCTTCACTTCAAGCACACTGAGAGTGTCCGCGAAAGTGATCGATCCAGTCACGTCCAGGTTTTCCAAACGCAGGCTTCGCAGACCGGGATGTGCCTCCAAGAACTGGCGCAGGTCAGCACCAGCGCAGCGGATATTGTCCAGTATGAGAACTTCCAGCTTTGGCAGGACAACCTTCTGGGCTACGCTCGCAAACACGCGCTCAGTGTGCTTCCAGTCCCGAAAGGCCAGCCTGAGGTGGCGTAGATGAGGGCAGCGCGAGAGGAAGGTAGATGTATGGGTTTGCCACGTCTTGGGATCTGTCTCGAACAGTTAGCAATTTATCCGGCCTGAAATCCCTCGCACGAGCGTGCATATCTAGACCTACTTTTGAACAGATCGTCGTTGGTTTCCAGGTAAAGATCGAGCTTACGCAGCTCAGATACGCAGTTCAGCACCTCCCTTGGTATCGAGAGCGCGTGGATAGATACACCCTCGTCGTGCTCGCAACGGCCCAAAGATACGACGGAGAACTCTTGCGGCCTCAAACCCGCATGAGCCAGGCCGGCTATGATGATGGAGAAAGTCCGAGTCGTAGATTCTCCGGTCCCTGTCTGGTGTCGCCGTATAGACATGCGGTCCTCCCTCAGATCGGCGCACAGGAATCGACCTAAAAGCGAGTTTTGCGTAATAGTCGTATGTCTTGCTGTTGACGATTCTGCACGTGAGCCGAAGATTGACCATTTCCCTGGCCCAGAACAACGATTCGTCTCCAACAAGAAACCTGCAGATCAAGCTGAGCAGTTCTACCGGCAGGCCCGCGAGGCCGCCAGAGCCTCGTCTGGAGCTGCATTGCGCTGAGAGATGGCCCTTTTTCCGACATGTAAAGCACCGGCCTTGCGAACGCAAAGCTCGTCGCTGGTGAGCTTTTGGCTTGCCGTTGGGTGGCTGCTGGACCACTGGGGAGTCGTGAACCATGGCACCGTAAGCGACGTTGGTTCGCGTTGGTCTTTGGCGCTTTCTCCACCTGTGTCCTGTCCAGAACAGATACTGGAAAACTAGTGGTCTCCTGATAGTGCGCTGGGCTGCTCAGAGACGTGCGACTTGGGCCAACATCAGACAAACGTAGTTGTTTGTTGGTAGAACTGTAAAAGGTACCGTAGGTAGCGGCCAAGACAGCAATTCGGCCCGGTCGAAATGCTCAGCAGCTATTGAATCATTCGTGATGTCCTAGCGGCGCCTTGGGCTGCTCCGACGCATACCACCAACACGGGATGTATGAACACGGGATGTGTGAAGTCGTTGGTACATCGGGGCAAACAGGCATTCGGCTCGGCGTCGGCACGCTCGGAGATCGTCACCATCCCGCCATTATCCATCCCACTTCGTCTTCTTCGTCCTAATGTCGACTTCGCCAATTCGCCAATTATAATAACAACCGTAGACTGCGATGCAAGCAATCAAAAGCCTGGTCGCGGCGTCGCCGGGGCCACAGTACCTGACCGGCGACAAGGCCAGCATCGACGCCTTCATCGACAAGTTCGACGTCTTCCTCTTCGACTGCGATGGTACGCCTTGAAACAACGCAAGCCCGCCACCTCTCCCGCCTCCCACTGACGATGGGAGAAGGATAGGCGTCCTCTGGTCCGGCGACCACCTCTTCGCCCGCATCCCCGAGACCATCGCCATGCTCCGCGAGAAGGGCAAACAGCTCGTCTTCGTCACGAACAACAGCACAAAGTCACGGGGCGACTACAAGAAGAAGTTCGACAGCATGGGCATAGCAGCCAAAGAAGAGGAGGTCTTCGGCTCGAGCTACAGCGCGGCGATATACATTGCGCGGATCATGAAGCTTGAAGCGCCGAAGAATAAAGTCTACGTGCTGGGCGAGAGCGGCGTGGAGCAGGAATTGGAGTCGGAGAAAGTGCCCTACTGCGGCGGTACGGACCCACTGCTGAGACGGGACATGATGCCCGAAGACTTCAAGAACGTTGCGAATGGCTCCTTACTCGACGACAATGTCGCAATCGTTCTGACTGGCCTGGACTACCATCCCAGCTACCTGAAATACGCACTCGGTATGGCTTACATCCGCCGCGGCGCCAAGTTCCTCGCAACCAACATTGACTCCACCCTGCCCTCCGCCGGCAGCTTGTTCCCCGGAGCCGGCTCCACAAGCGCGCCGCTCATAAAAGCAACCGGCCAAGAGCCGCTTGCGCTCGGAAAGCCGAGCCAGGCGATGATGGACGCCATCGAGGGCAAATTCCAGTTCGACCGGAAGAAGGCGTGTATGATCGGCGACCGACTGAACACCGACATCCAATTCGGCATCGAGGGCGGTCTGGGTGGTACGCTGTGCGTGCTGACCGGTGTGAGCAAGAAGGAGGAGTTCTTGGCTGCGGGTGCTGAGGTTGTGCCGAGTGCCTATGTAGATGAGCTGGGCGATCTTCTCGGGTAGAGAGGAGCCTGTTCTTGGACATTGACTTCTCGGTAACCGCTCGCGACGCCTTCGGACTGATTGGACCTGGTCGCAGCGAGGCCGTGTGGCTATTCAGCAGATGGGCGGTTGAGGGCTTGATACAGACAGCTGATATTGTGGGCAAGGCCGCGCGAACAATAGATTCTTGATGACGAGACTGTAGAGGGCTCGCGCTCAGCAGGACACTATGGGAGTACTCCCGGTAAACTTTGCTTTGATGCACCATCAAGTTCCGTCACGACATACAACGTGACACAAAACCCATCTCGACATATTTATTTATAAATTTGCGTTACTACCCCGCTCCAACACCTCTAAACAACAAGCGAATGTCGTCGCGAACGCGAAGCACAGCGGCCTTGGGCCACTCAGACCCGCGCACCGGGCATGCTGCTACCCACCGCCTCTGGGCTTCAGGCAACAAGTAGGAAGCCTAGAACCACAACAACTAAGGACTCAAAGAATGTTGCCAGTAATGAAGAACTCCTGGCACCCATTCCGCCCATACTTGGCCGAGCCAATGCCATTGGTCTCGGGCGACGTGGCGCACAGGTGGTACAGCTGCGACAAGCAGAACTTCTCCGGCACCCATTGCGCCGGGCTGCAATTACCTAAGCACGTTGTAAGTCAGCCAACAAAACGACGGATGTCGGAATGGGGGG
>JAVFHQ010000105.1:0-31204 GCA_035135055.1 Oleoguttula mirabilis | reverse complement strand
GGCGGGAAGACACACATCACACACCTAAAGACGAGGCTATTCCGAAACTGGGAAGTAGCAACATCACGGTTGAGAAAGGGCCAGCTCAGCGCACGGACATGATTCCACAGTGATGAGTGAGTAAAGTAAGCTTGCAGAAAGGCCGAAGTGCTCCGCGCCCGGCTGTCCACTCTACAGACAACTCCCCACAATCGCACTCGTCTCATTCTTCACATGCCGCTTCAGGAAACTGTCCGAGCACACCACGCCCCGGACAAACGTCTGCGCCACAATCGCCGCGCCCGCGGGACTCGTATGCGTATGGTCGTTCGGATAGAAGCCCTCCACCACACTGCCCCCCAGTTTCCGAAACTCGTCCCCGACCAGCTGCCCATGGTCCACGAACTTCGCGTGTGCGAACCCGGCCGCGGATGCGTTGGCGTAGGCCGTGAAGCGACTAGCTTCGTACACGAACGAGCCGGTCTCCCACGGGTTATCGGGGGTGGGTGATGCGATGATGACTCGCGCGCCGCGGCTGGTGAAGTTCTGGGTTGCGGCGATGAGGTAGGCCGGGTAGGTGAGGATGCCGTGCTGGATGTCGGTGTTGCAGACCTCGTCGCCGGCGCCGGCGCAGTCGCTTTTGCCGTTGTCGGTCGGCGTGAGGGAGCCGCCGTCGTTGTGGCCGAACTCGATGACGACGAAGTCTTCGGGCTGGACGAGGGCGGCGAGGGCGGCGAAGTGGTCTTCGACGGTGTAGCTGCGAGCGGAGCGGCCGGCGATGGCTTTGTTGATGACGGGGATGGTGAGGGAGTATTTGAGGTATTCGCCCCAGCCTGGATTGTTCAGTGGTCGCGCTTGAGAGGTTCGCGTGGTGATACGTACCCTGAGTTCCTGTCCCGCCACCACCTAGCGCCATCGTAGAGTCGCCTGCCAGGTACACGGTAGGCGTGGTTGCGCGCTCTGCAATGCGAGCAGCTGGTGCAGCGGAGGCAGTAGCAGCCAGTGCTACGGCCACGATTACAACACCCATCATCTCGACGACAACACAGTCGTGAAGGTGGTTGCAATAGCGTTCCGGCTGAAAGAATAGAATGGCACGAAGACGAGGCCGGCCTCAAGTACGTACAATAATGGCAGCGTGGAAAATTAGCTGGTCTACAGCAACGGAACCCAACGCAGGAGTAGAGAGAGGTGTATGTACAAAGGCAAGACGGGACAGTTACAAGGAAACATATAAGGAAGGAAGTCGCTTCGAGGCAGTTCCACCTCAGACCTGTAGTGCTTGTCACACTACAACCACGCCCGTCCCACGTTACAAGTTACGAGAGGTAGGCCGGCTGAGTCCGAGTTTGTCGCATACCGATCGCGTCCAGACCGCGAACACTGTATGTGGAGACAGGCGCGGTTGGGCACTCTTTGCGAAACAGCAGGCGGCTGCCAAGCCGTTGGGTGGCGAGACACGTTATGTTTCGCAGGCCCGAGGTTCGAAGCGAAGGAGACGGGCGTGTGAGAGGGTGTTACCTCATCACTCGTGCGGTAGATGGAGATCACTGTCGTCGTGTGAAGCGACGTTGGCCAGGTGGACGGAGCTGGGTGAGATGTGAGCGGTGGAGGGGACGGAGGAGAGCAGCGGGAAGCGGGTATTTCGCCCTAGCAACAGCCGTCGAGCGGCTTGTTTGTTGGCCAAGACCGGCTTCGCGAATCTCAACTCTGCATTGATGCATTCGAGGCGCCGCACGACTTACGACGGAGACACAGACATCCGAGGCCAAGATGGAGTCACCACGGACGGAAGCTACATTCCAAGTCGAGGCCAGCATGTTCGACTTCGACGGCCCGCCGAGCTCCCCATTCATGACCGAAGTCGAGACGCAAAGCAGAAGCGCCAGCAAGCAATGGGAGCCCGAGTCCACCGATGCCATTACGGAAGAAGCGCCTGTACCTACGACCATCGCCACGCCGGAGAAGGCGGCTATCCCGTCAATGTTTGATCTGGTGGAGGACAAGGAGAATGTGCCGCAGGACGAGCCGACAGCCACGCTCAAAAAGATGTTCACATCGCCCGAGAGGCCGTCTACACCCCAGCGCATGCCGACCAAGCCGAGCACGCCCGAGCCAGAGCCAGTCGCAGCCGTAGCTATGGAAGCGGAGCGCAGGAACAGCACCGACGCGGACCTCATGCCGCCGCCGCCTCCATCCACGCGCAAAGCCCATACCACACCGAGGAAGACGCCGTTGAAGCCATCGCGCAGCGCAGCCAACACGCCTCGCCCCCTCAGCCGTGGCGACTCATACGAGAGCGCCGTTTCTGCCCGGGGGCAAACGCCAAGCGCATTCCAAGCGGGACTTGACATGCGAACTTCAGCTCTGCCACAAGTAGACGCCCCCAACGTGGACGACACGTGCTTCAGCGCCTTCTCCGAGATCCCCGACATGACCCTCTTCGCCAAGCTGAGCCAGAGCCCGACGAAACGCGGCGACATGCTCCGTAGCAACACGGACGCAACACCACGCACCACGCGCAAACGCTCATCCCCATCTCGCTCACCCTCCCCTACACCCCGCCGACAGAAGACACCCGCCACGCAGAACCACGACGGCACCACCAGCTTCCTCATCGACTTCACCCAACAGTTCGAAGGCGTCAACAACTACCGCCCCTCCTCCCCCGGCAAATCCGCCACCGAGTCAAATCTCCTCCAATACATCAACACCCAGCGCTCGCCCCACAAGCCCAGCCGCCACACCTACGCCACCCCGAGCAAACCCAACAGCATCCTCAACCTCCTCGACTTCGACCTGCCGCCCGCCCCGACCCCGCGCTCCGTCCCCACCATCACCGTGCGCGAGCTCGAGAGCCTCAAGTCCTCCTACCTCTCGCAGATATCCTCCCTCGAGGCGACGCTCAGCGGGCGCAAAGCCGAAGTCGAGAGTCTCAAGAAGGCTGTCGGTGACGCCGAGCGGCGCGTCGGCGAGGCACAGGAGGCGGTGAGGGAGGAGCGCGGCCGGCGCGAGCACGTGGAGCAGGAGAAGGCGGGCTGGGAGAGGCGGGGCCGGGAGGTGGAGACTGTGCTGCAGAGCGTCAAGGAGGAAGTCATGAAGAGCGAGGCGGAGAAGGAGGACCTGCTGCGACGCATGGAGGACAGCGAGCGCCGCGTAGAGAACGCTGAAGACCGGGCCGTGAAAGCCGAAGAGCGTTTCGCCGATGCCCTGGCCGCTCGAGCCGGCACGCTGGGCGACGGCGACGGCAACGGCAACGGCAATGTCAACGCAGTGGAAGAGCAAGTCCAGCGCCTCGTCGCCGCCCAAATCGACGCCAAGATCGAGGCCGTGAGCCGCGAGCTGCACGCCGTGTACAGGGAGAAGCACGAGCGCAAGGTCGGCACGCTGAAGAAGAGCTACGAGGCGCGCGGCGAGCGGAAGTGCGCCGACCTGCAGCAGCGCGTCGCGCACCTCGAGCGCCAGAACGACGAGTTGCTCGCCGCCAGGGATGCCACGTTCTCCAACCACAACGACTCGGCGTCGTACGGCACCGCAGTAGCAGACCACGATGCCGTCGAGCTGAAGGCCGCGCTCGAGGAGCAGAAGGCCGCGTTCGCGCGCCTCGACATCGAGCTGCAGACCTCGCAGCACCAACAAGCCCAACTCATGCGGGAATTACAGCAGGAGCGGATTGAGAAGGGCGATCTGGTCGCGGCTGTGGATGAGATGCTGGCTCTACAGCAATCCACTGGCAACAACAACAGTGGGAACGGCGGCGCGGCGGCGCAGGGGGCGCAGCAGGCGATGAGTGTGGTGGAGGACTTCCGGAAGAGCATTAGTAGTCGGCGGAGCGGTTTACGTGCGCCTGGTGGCGGCGGCGGGCTTGGTGGCGGGCTTGGGGGAGGGCAGCAGAGTAGGATTGGTGGGCCGGCGGGGAGTTTGCTGGCGCGGAGTACGAGTGGAGGTGCTGGTGCTGGTGCTAGTGCCAGTAGTGGGGGGAAGAGTCGGATTCTGGCGAATATCGAGCGGATGGGGCGGGCTGGGGGAGGCGGCAGCAGCAATGCCGGCGGTACGGAGTAGTCGATTTTTGGGGGTATGAGGTTTTCTTTGCGAAAACGACGACAGGCGCTCAGGGTCTCTCTCCGTCTCTGTTGTTGCCATGGCAGGGACTGGTGGGTTGGGGTTACGTTGTACTACTACCAGGTACTGTAGGAGCGACTGCTACTACCTCTACGAAGCGATGGGAACGTCTAACCCGTATGACATCATGGAACCTTCATCTTTCTTCATGTTCCTTCAATCTGGGACCCTAGAGTATCAGTCCAACAGACGTTTCCATGCAAAGCATACTTCCCCATCCGGACGATTGCATCTTGTTTCCGTCAACACATCCCAGGCCGAGTAGTGTCTCGATATCCCGTTGTGTGTTTCGCCAATAATGGCTTCCAGCTCCGCCAACAAGAACTTCCTCGTCACCGGCGCCGGCCGCGGGATCGGGCGAGGTCTCAGCCGCTTGTTGCTGCGGAAAGGCCATCGCGTCTTGCTGGTCGACAATAACGCGGAAGAGCTGGACCACATCTCGGCCAAGCTCTCGCGAGACGGCCACGCGCGGGGCAGCGACTTCGACATCGCCCACTGTGACCTGCGGAGCCCGAGCGATATCCGCGTCGCTGCCGATGCTGCTAATGAGCTCTTCGACGGCCATATCGACTGCCTCGTCAATAACGCAGCGTACACGGGCGGCGTAGGCGGCACACCCCTCGCCGACCTGACGCTGGAGGAGTGGCAAACGTCGATCGAAACGAACTTGACGGGTCCCATGCTGATGAGTCAGGCTTGCCTGCCAATGCTGCGCAAGCAAGACTCATCGAGAGTCCAAGGCGGGTCGATCATCCACATGTCATCCACCCGCGCCTTCATGAGCGAGCCGAACAACGAGGGCTACTCGACCACCAAAGCCGGGCTGCTGGGGTTGACGCAGGCGATGGCCGTCAGTCTTGCGCCGCAGGGGGTGCGGGTCAATACGATTCTGCCTGGCTGGATTCATGGGGCGGATGAGTGTAAGGGTGCGGATGAGAGCGGGCGGGCGTGGGAGGAAGGGTTGAGTGAGGGGGATCATGGGTGGCATTTGACGGGCCGGGTGGGCAGGGTCGAGGATGTGCTGAAGGCGGTGGAGTATCTGGTCGATGCTGGGTTTGTTACTGGGGCGGAGGTTGTGGTTGACGGGGGGGTTACGAGGAAGATGGTTTATCCTGATTAAAGCGTTCGCACCCCCTCACAAATGTATAGGTGCATTGCGTTGCTTTTAGAGTACGTCCAGGCAACCCCGCCCCCAGACGCTTTGCCATCCCAGAGATGTCGACACGGCGGCATAGGCTCGGTGATGGGGCATACGGCCACGACGCACAACGCACTGCGTATACCATCAGCAAGGTCGCAAAGGCAACGAGCATATGACTTACCGCATCAAGCCGCGTCTAACGCCCTCCATCGTCTCGACTGTCGAGTGCTGGACCCGGTACGTCCACGCCTCACAGCATGTCCGAGATCTTGACCCTGCATCATGGGGGAATCAGCTGCTGTTCGTAAAGAGCCGGTGGCCATCGGTCCAATTGGTCCCGGTCCAGTTCGAGATGGAACTGTTGATGAACGAAAAGTCCATCGTTTCGGTCGATCCGGAGCCTTGCAGGAAGACCAACGGGATACGTACAGCACCCACCATCATATGGTAACAACTGGGCGATGTTTCAGTCGCCAGTGAACACACCCAGCTTCATCGCAAATTACTGCTCCACCTGTCCGACGCGCTGCACCCACTGCGACTCGCATACTAGCCAGCAGCCTTCGCTGTCCTCCAACTCGGGCTTTTCGGTCGCGAGTTCCTCTACGACGGGTGTTGTCAGCATAGCTTCGCAGAATCGGGCATGCGTGCATGGCTACCTGCAGCAGATAGTCACACCAGCAACTTGGGGACACCGCTGCCAGGGCCAAGCCCCTCTCCTTCTACAGCAGCAAACACAGCCGGGCTATGACTGGTACTCCATGACTCCGCAGAACCCAGCGTACACGACCCAGCCGCCGGCGCCGACCCAGGACGCTATTGGATCTCTGTACCGGTATGACCAGCCTGCGTTGCCTACGACACCATTCGTTCCGGACCAATGGCAGCAAGGTGCAACGCAGCAACAACAGCAAGGTGCAACGCAGCAACAAGTCAATGGGCAGAATCTCCGTCGTGCCTTTACGCTTCTGGTGATGCCACAAAAGAGTCAATACCCACCCCAAGGCTCATACGGGGCCCAGCAGCAGAGTACTTATCAGCAGTGGAATACCCAGCAGCAGACCACCGAGTATGGGAATACGGCGGGGCACTGGCCACGTCAAAGAATAGACACGGACCCGTTTCACTCTGCACTTGCTCACTCACCCGACCGTGACCCTTTGTCGCGGTGCCATCGAGAAGGATGCATTGGCACGCTCGACTTGTGAGTCCATGCGGTCTTGTCGACAACTTGAGCCTTGCTGACGTCCCTCATAGATATGGACATTGCCCGTATCATCCGAATTCGATATGATGGCGTTCTACCCTGCTTCCACAGACCACACCATCGAGTTCGAGCGACCTTCAGGTACGGCGACGCAAGCTCAACTTCTTTGCCTCTTCTGACAAGCCTAGCATTGGCACTACCGACAGCCGGCCCTCCAGGCTACCAAACTTCTGCTGCGCATTAGCGAGCAACGGCGGACGCCCATAGACCGTCCCAAAGAGTAAGCGTAAGGACGAAGAGGAACACGCCACATCACCACAACATGACATGACATGGTCAGACCGACGCGAACGGGTCGTTGTTCGCAACAGCATCCTCAGAACTCTCCGCATTCTGCCCAACAGTTTGTCCGACAGCAGCGTATGCACCCTGACCGACATACGGCTGAAGCCCAAAGGCTGGACTTTCCATGGGTCGAAGCACCGAACGTCACGTTACCCCGACCTCATGACGGGATGCATGAACCGGGTATCGTTGAAGTATATGTTGCTCCGCATGCACTTCTCTGCATTGATGCCCTGTTGTATCAGGGCTTGGTTGTTCATCGTGCGAAAGGCATGCGCGGTGTATTTGGTGGTTGCGTCGTTGTTGGGTGCCTGTGCAGCGGCGATGCCGATCAGGCTGGTCAAAAGGACTTCGAACAGCATCATCATGAGCAATTCAAGCGTGCAGGAGTATGAGTTCGGGGACAGAGTGGCAGTAGCGAAGAGGGCGCATCTCGAGCCCTTGTATCATTTTTGTATGGCGCCAACCTACTTGAACGAAGTCTTAGCTGCGGCACCATATAAAGCGAGCCTTGGTACAGCCTCTGCCATGTACTTCTTGACCGCACCTAAAGTGGTTGTCGGGCCCTCCGCAAGGTTGGCCAAGTTTGGAACAGGAGCTTTCTAATCATGTAGTAGTGCTGGAGGCCTGCTTGCCATTAGTCCAGTGGCAGCGCAGCAAGTGCCTTGTGGTTACCAAAACAGGTAAGTAGGGGCGCGGCGGTACCCAGAGCATGCTTCGGTTTGGCGAAGCAACGGTCTAGAATGGCGCGCAGTTGCAGGAGGTGGTCTCGTGAGTGTTCCTACATGTTTGGTGCAGTAGAGAACTATGGTTTCGCTCCTTCATATGTGGGTCTACCCGCAATCAATGTCAGGCCTCCCACCTGCCCAACTCTGCGGGAAAATGTGAGAGGAGATGGGTGATCTCGTATACCGTACAGTCCCAGTGCGGCTGCTCTAAAGGCCCTTGGTACTGCCGGTGCACACGCCTCTGGCTCGTGCGTGAAGCAGTCGTCCCAGCTCAACGCCTTGTTGTGCCACTGCCCTGCCTTATCTTACACCCCATTGCTCCCTCTTACTAGCTGTTGTACATGCGCCGTCGACCTGATTAGGTGGGTTCTTCAGAGCCTACATATCGTCAGCTAGACCATAGCACGCCACATAGCAATGCGCAACCTACGGTGGAAGCAAGATCTCGCTCCAGCTGCTGTGCAAGAACGCTACGCCGGCCTGTCCGCACTTCATTAGCCATCCGTCCACCTCCATCACTTGCCATCAAGTACTCACGACAAAGAACGCCACTGAAGTGACTACACTCCTGTTCTCCGGGTTCGTGACCTCGCTGAGTACTGTCCGCGCATATCCCCCTCTTTGTTGGGTTGGCCGGCCGACTGCGGTGCCACGGATTGCGCCCTTGGGTGGCATGTTGATGTGACGTGTGAGTGCTGTTTGTGCGAAATTTGGGGACGATTCGGTTGATGCGAAGTAGGATGATGGCTTGCTTGACCTGTCTGAAAGATGGTCTTGCGATCTTCAGGACTTTGAGCCTCTGAGGTTTGGAGCGGGAAGCGGAAGCCCGAGCCATCTTGGCCGCCATCACGTGATCGCATGTGGGACCTCACGGACTTCACATCATCAGACGTTACCGCGAGGTTCATGAACATTTCCACGAACGGTACTGACTATGTCTTGATGCAAGCTATATTATCTAGGTTTTTGGAAGAGAATTGGTGAGAAGGTGGAAGAAGGGGAGATCCCCGGCTCCAAGAGGAAAATAATTGAGCAATATAAGTTTGGTTTACGGCCGTTCTGTAAACTACGCCCGCATGGCTTAGTGGTACAGCGTGTCACTCGTACGGCAGGTCCAGCCTGCCAGTGATGACAAGATCCCCTGTTCGATTCAGGGTGTGGGCACGACATCGTTACGGTCGTAGAGTTTCTTTTTTGTTTCGTGATTTGGTCTCCGTTCCGTCTCGTCTCGAACGGCGACCTACCTCCCGCGTTGCAACTTGCGGCGTTGGAGGAACAACCACCACTGCTAGGTAGGCGGCGTCACTGTGCGTCCGCAACAACGCCAAAGGTACCTTGTGTTATTAAGCGTTCAAGTCCTAAACCTCCTATAGACAAAAGCCATTACTGTCCTAACATACAACTGTTTTTTAGACGGTACCAGTGTGTGTGGCCAGGCCATGCAGGTCTTGCGAACTAGGAAGTAGTGCCGATCTCAGCCTCAACCTCAAGTTCGAGCTGGTGAAACGACGGCTACTCTATCGCTGCAATCTTTGCCCTTTCCCTCATCAACTGAAGAGATCCGCGAGCATCTTCCGGAGTGGTTCCAGCCATTATCGCGCCGCACCAGACATGGACTGCATCTCCAGAACGCCATGCCAGCGACCACATGGTAGCCATCAATAGCGACCCATTGGCCGCCTAGATTTTACGAGGCCATATTGGAGTCTACGCGGCCCGAATGTAGACTGTTCACATCTAGCACGAGCTCCCGTCTAAAAGATGTCGGACCCATTATCAGTAGCGGCCTCGGTCGTCGGCCTAGTCACTGCAGGCGCTCAGATGATCACAACACTGTACAACATTGGATCAGCCATCAAGGACGCACCCCAACTCACACGGGCGGCGGCTGATGAGCTCGCTAGTATCACAGTCGTGTTGCAGCAGTTGCAAGCATACGTACTCGGGAAAGCCAGAGTATCGATACAAAGGCTGAACCTGATCACGGTCGAGCACATCACAGCCACTCTAACAGGATGTGTGGTGACTTACTCGGAGTTAGATGTAGTGCTCAAGTCGCTCAATGCCGAGACTGGCATGAGAGCGTGGGATCGCGGGATGTGGTATCTCAAGAAAGACAAGGTCACCGAGATCGTGCAGAGGTTGCAGAACCATAAGGCTACGTTGGGGCTGATGTTGAACATCATACAGTGGTACGTTGCCACCAGTGTCTGCCTGCTTGTAGGGCTCTCGTGAAGTTGCACTCTGAATCGGCGAGCTCACCTACAGCGTCAATCATACGAGCCTCTAGATGATTTGCTTACCGTCAGAGCAGTGCCTCACTAAGCGAAGCCGAAACGAGCATGGACCGACTGTGCGATGCTGTCAACGAAGTGCTCCGGACGAACCAGGAGCTCTCTATGCGCTTACGGAACATGGAGGAACTGCACGTCGGCCAGCGAAGCGGCGAAGCCCAGCAGGGAGGGTCAAACGACGAGCCTGGAGCAGACTCTGGCGCCACCAGTCCGCCTCCCGACAACGATCAAGGCAGCGATAGCGGTAGGCTGTCAATAGCATCTTCCACAAGCCAGGTCAGCGCACTGAACGGGCACACTCGAACGTCGGGCGACCATGGCAGGCCGTCCAACTTCGAGGAGTTACTGCACCGGAGTCGAGTGTACAGGCACGTCGATCCGAGCGACACCAGTCCATCCCTCATTAGCGACGCTCGCAGCACACTGGCGCTGTCGATCTGCTCCTCCCTTACGCTGGGCGAGGTATCAAACATCTCCGTCTATGCGATTCCAATCTACGCCAACGAGTTATCCAACGCTAGCTGCTATAATTTCGATCCGCTCCCAACGCAGCTGGAGAATCAAACAGCTATGCAGGTCGACGACCCATCTTCCTCCCCCACCACGCCGCACAAGCGCCAATGGCGTGCCCTCTTCACGCGATCTCCCCGTCGGCCGACCACAGACGTTGTCCCTGCGGTGGAGTCTGGCATCTTCGGCGTGCCCTTGAACGTCAGCATACGCTATGCCAACGTGGCTATATCGCTGTTCAACGACGACGGCCAATCTTACATCTACGGCTACCTGCCCATCGTCATGGCGAAGTGCGGCGTGTATCTGAAGGAGAAAGGTGCGTTAAAGCAAAACAATCCCTCGAACCCCCTGAAACCCCATGCGCAGTCCTCTCAGTACGTACCAAGCCATGCCTGCGCTAATCGTATACGCGCAACAGGCACAGACGTCGAGCACATCTTCGCCCAGTCGCCAAACCTCCGGCACCTGCGCGAGTTGCACTCCGCCTTCGACTCTCCGGACCGGTATGGCAAGGGCCTCGATTGGACAGGCTACTCCGTGCACGACGCCGCCAACATAGTGCTGCGCTACCTATTGCAGCTGCCGGAGCCCGTAATCCCACTGGACTTCTACGAGCGCTTCTGCAAACCGATCCGAGAGCATCAGGCCCAAGCCGTCGGTGCTATAGACAACCAAGGGCCAAGCATCGGCGTCTTCGACCCCGACGCCGCCGTGAAAGCCTACCAGAGTCTTATCACCGCGCTCCCGCCCCTCAACCGCCAGTTGCTCCTCTACATCCTCGACCTCCTCGCCATTTTCGCCTCGAGATCCGACGTGAACAAGATGCCCACGGCGAAACTCGCGGCGCATTTCCAGCCGGGCATCCTGGCGCACCCGCAATACCGCTTAGTGGCGGCCGAGGTCCGGCTGGCGCAGGACGTGCTGATCTTCGTGGTGGAGAACCAGGAGAAACTCCTGCTTGGCATGGACGGGTCGCCGTTCATCAAGTCTGTTGATGATCGGCAAGCTGCCGCGCTGCGGGCAGCCGCAGATGCGACAAGCGCGGGGAATTAACTGGTGGCGGAGCCGGAGCCGGGCGACGGAGGGCATGGCGATCTCCGGCGTAATGTCTCGATGCCTAGCATGAAGTAGCACCAAGTGTCGCGCATGCAGACCGGCTTCAGGAAGCGGTCAGTATCCATCTAGCGGTGGTCCCACCTACTCTTCCGCAGGGATTTATCACAGCCCCCTCCGCCCTTTCGAAGTTCTGCTGGAGGCTTAGGTTTAGCGGCGTAGTGCTGCAGCGGCAGCGGCAGCCCCAATACGCACTCGCGGCCAGAGACAGATCGGTGAGTTGGCAGAAACTTGAAGCGGAGGTAGATAGGTGAGCCTTGCAAAAACATTGTTTGCAACGTCAGGTTCCCACGGCCGGGCTATGCCTTGCTATTCCTACAAAACAATCCACGGCACAATCATCACAACCCACCATCGAACTTTTACGATAAAACAGCAATCCGCTAATGCATGCGTACCTGCTGCGTACCGTAGCCCACGCACGCACATCATTCCTCCTCGCTTCATTAGGCCTCCTCCTCCTCCCTCTCCCTCACCCTCTCTCCTAACAGCCCACGCTACAACGCCTCCTACTTCTTCTCCGCATCCTTCTTCCCCTTCTCATACAGCTCCTCCAGCTGCTTGCTCCGCTTCTCCAGAATCTGCTGCAGCTCGCCGACCGTCTCCTTGGCCAGGCTCTCGGCCTCCTGGCCGTGCTGCTGCGCGACCTGCTGGTACTTCTGCAGCTGCGGCAGGATCTGCGAGCCGCCGGGGATCATGTTGAGCCAGGTCGACATGCCGGAGAATGAGGAGGAAGAGGATGATGAGGTGGCTTGTTGGGCTTTGTCTTTCGCTCTGTAGGGAGAAGATTTCGTGTTAGTGGTTTTGTTTGATGGCGGTGAGGTGAGTTGGGGGTGGGAGAGTGGGTAAAGGTGGGATGGATGGACTTACTGCTGCACGTATTTCTCGAGGTCTTGCGTGCTGCCGCTGGACACGGCACTCTGCACTTTGCTCACGGCCTCGGAGATGTTGCCCTGCTTCAGCGTATCGATGTTCTGCTCGACAAACTGCTTGACCTGCGGGCTCTTCTCCAGCAGCGGCTTGATCTGCTCGTACCCCTTGCCCCACGCCTGCTCGCCCAGCTTCTTGATCTGCTCCTGCTTGTCCTGCACCAGCTTGCGGATCTGATCGACCGTGTTGAAGCTGAACCCTCCGGCCAGGATCTTGGAGACGTCACTCCAGGTCTGATCGACCATCTTCTTCGCCTCGGGCCCGGCCGAGTCGCCGAGCTGCTTCAGCTGGTCGAAGGAGCCGCCGAACTGCTGCTTCAGCTGCGGGTGGTTCTCGAGGATGGATTGCCCGGCATTGGCGGCGAGGCCTGAGAGGCGGCCGAGGTGCTTCTGCAGGATCTCCCAGACATCGCTCAGCGCGTCAAAGTTCATGCCCTTGCTGCTCGCATCCCGCAGCTCGCCGTACGCCTCCCGCACGATGCTGTCGACCTCGGGCCCGTGCTCCTTGCGGATGGTCTCGAGGTCGTTGAAAGCGGAGTCGACGTAGTGCTTGCCGCCGGGCAGCCACCTGGCGTACTTGTTCGCCGTCTCGCGCAGCGCCTGGATGACCTCGTTCGCGTCGTCGGGCGTGTTCTGCTTGAACTGGGCTTTGAGGGAGCCGACGGTGCTGTCGATGTAGGCTTTCGTCTGGGTGGCGGTCTGCACGGCGGGGCGGATGCCCGAGTATTGGTAGAAGCCGAAGGCGATGGCCGTGGCGGTGATGGCGCTCACGGCGGCGCTGGTGGCGACGTGGTTGCTGCCGACGGGCGGGGACGAGGCGGCGGCGTCGCTGGCGAAGCGGACGTTGCGGCGAACGGCGGGGCCATTGGCGCGGAGGGCACGCGTGGCGCGGAGTGTGGCTCGGCTGGAGAACATGGTGGTGGTGGTGGATTGAGAGTGAGATTGAGGGTGTGTTTGTGAGGAAGGGGAGGAGATGTAGTGGTAAGATGGAAGGTTGGTGTGATGTGTTGGCAATTTGAATTCCTGACCAAGAGTTCGAGCCTCCGCGGTGACGATGCAGCTTGGCCGCGTTTTCACTTTCACTTTCACGTGAAAGTCCGATGACGTCGCAATGACAGTGTGGAGAACGCTAGGGCGCTAGGGCTAGGGATGCAGGTCCCAGACCTCGGTCGAAAAGCATATCCCACTTCCCTTTCAGACTTTTCAGCTTTACTGCATCATATTATTGACAGTTTGACTGCACGGTAAATACTGCATGGAGTAACAATGGTGCTTCAGGCGTCTTCTTGGACGACGCCATGCATACATACTGTAGGTGTTTGATTCGATGTTTCTCTACTTCATGATCGCCTCCGCTCCGCTTCCAACCCGGATAGCGTGCTCAGTTCAGCCTACAATGGAACTTGATATACACCCTGGCGCCACCACAACTGACCATATCCGTGATATGCTGCCTCAGCCGGCTGCGATATGGATCAGGCGAACCACCTCCGATATTGGTGATAAGATGGCGGTGTGGCTTGGTTCTTGTTTCCCAGGAACAAGGTAGGGCGGTATGGGACAGTCCCTGAGCGCCGCGTCTGCTGAAAAGGCAGGAAATCGAGATGTATGGCCTCCCATCAATTTCGACGTGCACGAGGAGTTTAATGAGGAGCTGCAATTCATCTCGTTGCATGAGCCGCCACGAGCTGGCCCGACTCTCACTCCACCGTCCACAGGGAGCCACGTGCTGGAAACCACAGAGGATGCGGCGGAGCACGACCAACCTCTCGACCCCCACCCTCTGGCGCGACCAAAGGATTTAAGTGTCCAATCCTACATCCTGGGAGATGGCATCATCGACCCCTTCCTCGCCACCCCGATCCCCCTCGACCACGTCGGCAAGGAACTCGTAGCCAACATCTTCCACGCCCCCAACCAGCGCGCGCACCGCGACGACTGGTTCGCCGTCGGCCTGGGCGACCAGGCGACGTTCCACCAGGTGCTGGCGAATTCGGCGTTGTACCTGTATGGGCTGCATCATCAAGGCCGTGGTCGGGGTGGGAAGGGTAGGGAGAGCAAGCTGGCGATCATGTACCATCAGCTTGCGGTGAGTTCTGTGCGCAAGCGGCTTGCGGGGCTGGTACGCAGCGACGGACAGGGAGGTAGGAGGGGAGGCGAGAACGAAGAGGGCGAGCGGCAGAGGACGATCGAGGCGCTGATCAGATGCGTGAGCGGGATGATATGCATGGCCGTAAGTCTAACGTTCAATCTCCCCAGCTGGAACTCCCTTGTGTGCTAACGAGTTGGCAGGACATCGTCGCCTCGGCCGAGCGGTGGCACATGCACCGCCAAGGCCTCGTCCAGCTCATCCGCCTGCGCAAAGGCGGGTTGCACACGTTGGATGCCCACCTACGGCCGTCCGTATCTTGGTACGTCGCGCTCTCCTTCCTTCGACTGACTGTCTGGTGTTGAGCGATAGTGTGCTAGGGTCGAGCTCCGCGGCGCCTACATGCACGAACTGCCGCCTCACTTCCCTTTGCCGGACACCTGGCTCGAGAGCTTCCGGGCGGATCGCCGCCGTGCTCTAGGTAGAGAGGCGTACCGTGCCGGGAACATGGCGTACACCACGCAAATCCGGTTGGCGTGGTCCACGCACTTCCCCCGTCAACCAGTGGACCCGCCATGGCTACCCATCCTCGAGGACCTCGTCCTCCTCTCCCCACTCGCCGACGCCGACTTCGCCGCGAGTCCGCCAGGGTCCGGGCTGGAGGACCTGCGCGAGCTGCCAGTCTGGACCAATGTACTGATCCACCGCCTCCTATCTCTGCAAACCCACCCACCAGCAGCACGCTCTTCCCCCGCCATCCACAACCCCAGTAACAGCAATCCAACCACTCAACACATAGCCCACGCCCTCAGCGAAGCCAGCCGGCTCGCGATGCTCCTCTTCCTCGCACCCCTCTGGCGCGCCTACGGCGTCCGACCCACACCGACGCAGACTCTGCTGCCCAAGCTCCACGACCTGCTACATCCGAACCCGCAGCTGTGGCGCGTGGCGCGCTCGCATCCGGCCCTGGGCAAACTGCTGCGATGGATCCTGTGTGTCGCCGCGCTCGAAGCTATTGGGCTGGCGGCCGATGAGTGGCGTGATGATGATGATGATGATGATGGTGATGGTGATGGGGTGGATGTAAATGCAGATGCAGATGCGGTGGAGAAGGAGTGTGCTATGAGGGACTGGTTCGCGCAGACTTTGTTTGGGGTGGCTGCTTTGACTGGGACGGCGCTGCGGGATGCTGGGGATGTGGAGGGAGTGATGAAGGCGACTCTCTGGGTGAGGGAGATTTTCGACGGGAGGATACGGGCTCTGGGTAGACGTCTCGCGAAGGAGACGACGAGAGTGGCCAATGGACAATTGATTTGCGCAGACTTTCCCGAGGGGTAGCTGCTTTGACTGGGACACCGCCGCGCAATGCCCTGGACGTGGAGAAAATGTTAAAGGGGCCTCTGGGTGAGGAGGAAGCAGCCTGGTGGAAGTCACGAATCCGGTTGTTCATGCTTCTATGACTCGTGTGCATGACGGACTCACAATGTATATCACGGTGCAGTGCCATACTCGCGCTACGGACGCGCTGCACAGCTATCCTTGTTGTGGACTGTTGGCCAACGATGATGTCGAGCTACTGAAGCTATCAACACAGTGCGACGAAGACCTTTTGCTCAGGAGCATTCACCAAACGACCGGAGCGATGCCTGTCCCTTGACTGTTGCACTTCCCGCAACATATTACAGCCTCTCTCAAACCTGGGTGGATGCCAACACCGTCCCATCCGACGCCAGCTCCATCTTGTGCTTGGCCAGCGACGCCTTGACCGGATTCCGGGCCTCGAAGATCTGGTCCAGCTCCTCCAGCGTCCGGCCCTTCGTCTCGGGCAGGAAAAAGTAGAAGACGAGCCACTGGATGGCGCACCAGATGATGAAGACGATGTACGTGTGCCAGCCAATCTTCGACAGCGAGATGGGCCAGGCGAATTGGTTGAGGAGGCCGCCAATGTTGACGGCTAGACTGCTGAATGCCATGCCTTTGGCGCGCATTTCGAACGAGAGCACTTCGACCGGGTACAGGGCTTGCAGGGGCGTGATGCCGATGGAGAAGACGGCGCCGAAGAGGAAGATGAAGGCCACGGTCGCTTTGGCCGCCGAGGCGTTGGTGTCGCCGGAGGCGGAGAAGATGGAAGTCGAGGCGGTCATGCCGATCCACATTGCGCAGCAGGCGGCCATGCTGAACAGGAAGAGGGGCCGGCGGCCGATGCGGTCGACGAAGGCGGCGCCGACCAGGGCGAAGGCGAATTGGAAGGCGGAGTAGCCGAGGTTGATGTTCGCCTGCGTGATGGACTCGGTGTAGCCGGCGGTCGACAGGACGGCGGGGAGGAAGTAGGAGAGCACGCCGTTGCCGGCCCACTGGGCGAAGATGGCGAAGACGCAATTGCAGGCGATGCGGTAGCGGCTCGCGCGCGTGTTGAAGAGGGAGCGGTAGTCCCAGAAGCGTTTGTCCTGTTCGCGTTTTGTCAGCCCGAGGACTCTGCGTGAGTGCAAGCATGGTGTGAGAGAGAGGCGCCACTTACCCCACCGTCTGTGTTCAGAAACTCATCGTATTCGGAAAGCTCGAGCTTGACCCACGGCGAGTCGGGATCGCCGTACCCATGCCACTTGGTCAGCATCTCGGTCGCCTGAGTTCGCTTGTTGTGCACAAACAGCCACCTCGGACTTTCCGGAATGAACCAGACAAAGATAACGATGAGGCCTGGGAAGACGAGCTGCAACCAGACGGGAAGGAGCCAGGAGATATTGCCGACGAGGTTGAGACCGCCGCGGACTGCGCCACTGGCGAGGATGGAGCCGACGAACCAGAAGGTGTTGCAGTACGCGGTCAGGACGCCGCGCCAGGAGGGGTGCGCGGTCTCGACCACGTAGATGGGGCCGGCAGAGGAGACGATGCTGACGCCGAAACCCAGGACTGTGACCGAAGGGTTAGAGATGAGTTTGCACTTTGTGCGCAGCTTCCCGCTGAAACTCACTGAAGCGGCCGCCCTTAAGCTGACCCACGCTACCACTGTAGACGGACGTCCCATTGACAATAGCCCCCGTGATAATGATCGCCGCCCCAATGAACATGCCGATCTTCCGGCCCCACGTGTCGACCGCGGGCCCCACGAACGGCAGCGCGCACACGCCCCCGATCTGGTACATGGCGGAGTTGATGGCGGCCCATTCGCCGTCGTTGGTGCCGTGGAAGTAGGCGAGGAACGTCTTGTTGGCGGTCAGGCCGCCGAAGAGGGCGCCGTCGAAGCCGTTCATGGTCTGGCAGAAGCAGCCGAGCAGGAGGCAGCCGACGAGGCGCCATGTCGTGGCGTTCCACATGGGGACGGGGGCTTTGTGGCGCGCTTCGGTGAAGGCTTCGCTGCCCTTGATGACTTTGATGGCGACGACATCGTCCTGTGCGGCGGGTCAGTTTCCAATGCGGTTGGTTGGGTTGGGTTTGAGGCGAGGGGGAATGGTGCTGAGTATTCCGGGCGTACATTGTGCTTCTCGACCATCTCGGTCTGGTGTTCGAACTTCTCGGACATGATGGGCGAGTGAGTGCGAGCGGGTGTGTCAATGATTGACTCGCACGAGGGTCTCGACAACTGCAAGACAGACTGCAAGACTGCAGGTGGTGGTCGTGTGAGAGATCTAAGTAGGTGAAGATCCCCGCTCTTTCGAGGTCGCGTCGACTTCAATATACCATGCATCTGCGTGGCACCCGCCTCCACAAACCAGCCGCCCTTGTTTGGACACGGAGCGTGAGACTCCGCATGCCCCGGACTCTCGTTCTCCGCAAGAGCCCATCTTACCCCAGGAAAACTTGTTCGCGTAGGTCCATGCATTGTCACATGGCGTACCCAGTCTCGATTCGGTATCGGCCAGACCGCACGAAGCGGTTAGTGGAGCATGCTTTTGCAGTCTGTGTGTTGAATTGTACCGCGATTTGCAAACTACACCCTCGGTATGTCTCGCCGGTCATCCGCATGGCGATTGCAGTTCGGCTTGTGACAGTGAGAGTGCGTCTATGTTGACCTTCAAGGCTTTCAGACTCCACCTCTTCCCTTCGATGTTTGTCGTCGGTGCACTCTTCCATTCGCTACTTGTGGTGGCCAAATCTTGTTCAAGACATTGTACACTTCTAGTCTAGAGCTGTCAAACTCTGTCACGCCAGCCCTCACCTATCAAGGCTGCGGTCCTGCGGGCACCGCCGACCCTGGTGGTGTACGGCAGGACGCTGAAAGTATCACCACGGTTGACGAACGTCCGGGCTAGTATAACCTCCCGGCTGTTGCAGACTCGGAGTACTTGGCGCACGAAATGGCTATGTCGAACCAGAACAGAAGCGTCTTGGCGTTCCGTACTGGTCACCTAGGCAGCATGTCACCACTCCGTGTGCACGTCTTGCCCGGTGCCGGGTCTGCGTGGCTAGATGAGGATGCCATGCAGGTGTACAATAATGACTGAAGCGAAGGCACACGACTCGAGATGGCGATGACGTCCGAACGTCATGCGGCGCTGCCCATCATCCCCGAGGGTAGACAAGAGACAAGATGACATATACGAGCGCTGTTAGGCGCACTTGAAAGCGAGGTTCATAATGGCTGACTGCTCAAGCGATTGCGCTCTCACGACGACGTGCTCGGACTTGATCTGTGCTGTTTAGATATGCTGCAGCTCGTCTCTGTGGCCGTGTGCCTTCCAGTTGACTATCCACACCAATACCGCAATGCCAATAGATCCTTCCAGGAGGAATCCGACGCCAATTGAGCAGTCGCAACACTCCGCACAGCGCCATACTTCTCCGGCCCAGCTTGGAAACGATGGGCTCGGCCCGTGCGCCATGGAAGGTACGAATCTTCCCATCGGCAGCTGCATCAGACACTGAACGGGTGGACGTACTACAAGCACCGCATCGGACGCTCTGTTCACTGCCGAGCATAACAACGCTGCTTCCCTCTACTCTGACCTCCGTATGCGTTGGCAACCTCGGCGATGTTGACTCGCTTGTCTGACAAGATGATTAAAGACGGAGACGACTTGCATCTGTTCGTATTCATACGATATGTCAATGTCGTTGTCGATGAATGAGACTCCTCTTTATCGTCATCAAGGAAGTCCAATGGGTGTCGTGATGGTACGAGAGATTGAAGCGTTCCAACGTACTGATCGTTGTCGACGGACGTCGCATCACTAGAAGCCAAACTAGCTTTGGGCTTGATATCAGACCTAAGGGCTTTCCTGGCAGTGTACCTCGGTCATCTTGTGGGTCTGATCGGTGTTGGCTCGTTTAGCGTTTGAGTAGCAGCCTACTCTTCATTGAGCTTGTTCGGAGGCTACTAATGCTCTGCTAGGGCTATGTCAGTCGTCCGAGCATAACGTTACGCAATCTGAAAAGTACGATGAAGACTGACGAAAGATGGCCCGAGACGCCGAGATAGCGGTCACGTCTGTTTTGAGAGAAAGAGATGAGTTCAACTAGGGACGCGTTTAAGGGACATTCTGACATTCAGTACTCGCGTTGCTTTCCCTCCACCATGTGACATGTGCACAGAGCCGGACTCTCTGACACTTCGTCAAGTGGACTGCGGATAGCACCTTCTCCCTCGACGCCTGATCCTCGAACCCAAACCTTGTAGCAGAACATAACCCGCTCACTTGTATGCTGCAAGTATCGGCACGTAAGTGGCGTATGCTGGACCGGCGGTCGGCTCAAGGGAGAACATGTAGGTACCCCACCAAGGTCCAGCAGCCCACCAAAGTGCACCAGTCCAGACATCGTCGTTCGCATCAATGTAGCTGAGCATGTCTTTCACTGCCGCCTCGCACACACTGTTGACCCCACCAGCAAACTCGCCGACCATACCCTGCTTCTTGTTCGAGCGAAGCCAGGCTGTGGCGGCTTTAAGACGGTCTGAGCCAATGGTGCTGTTGACACAAGTCCCGGAGGTGCCGGAACCATCGGAGTCGAGGTATTGGTGCATCTAGCAACGACATATTAGCAATGTCTCACGAAGTGGATTCTATTTCATACCTGATAGATCAGCTTGTTGCTGCTGTCGGTCAGAGAAACCATGGTGGCTGCATTCGTCTTGCCATCGGTGCCTGTGGCGGTCGTCCACGTCCACGCTCCTGTGTACGCGTTGCCTTCAGCTGTGATGTACTGCGAGGTAGCACCGGCGGCCCGAATGCCGTTGATGGCTGCCTGGTTGAGGGAAGCGACGAGCGAACCAGCCATGTCGTGGTACTCGTTGTTGGTGTCGAAGATGACCTTGGAGTTGGACTTGTACACTGCCGCGACATGCTGCCACCAAGTCTGGAAGTCAGAGGTGGAGGTGATGATAGCGCCATTGAACCTGCCATAGTTGTGAGGGCAGATGATGGCGTATGCGCCCGCGTTGGTGATGTAGTTGACCTGTTGCGTCAAGTTTCCCAGGTAGGCAGCATCGAGGCTGCCGGTCATGCCGCTAGGGGTCAGACGTTCCATAAGGATGTTGACGCGGAAGGTGTTCATGCCTTTGGCGATGAGGGTATTGTAGGTGCTGAGTGTAGGCCACGTGTAGTCTGTGCCGTAGACACCTGGTAGGCTCGTGCCAAACTCGGGACCGGACTCGTTGACACCGAAGAATTGGAGTTTGGTACGCTTCTCGTGTGCAGGAGCAGCGAAGGCGAGCGCAGACAGTCCAGCTGCCGCGACGAAGATAGAGAGATGCATAATTGTGAAGCAGGAATGTGAGCTCTCACGGAACGGGATAATGATATACTGCCTGTGAACAGGAAGCGAGTGCCTGGCTGTCCGTCGCCATGAGACAAAGGGCCACGAGCGTTATATATTCGTAATGGTTTTGGTGAGCCGGACTACTGGCCGTACCAGCCTGGCCCATGTTTCAATCGTGAGCATGGAAGAAGTCGTGCGTTTGACCATATGGCCCACTTCGGCTTGCATGGCGTGCCACGGTTGCCACCCTCCGGACCATAAAGAGGCAGGTGCATCCGCTGGAAACCCTCGCGATGTACTGCGACGTTGCAAATTGGGAGTGATGCGTTCATCGTCAATATACCTGAGGCAGATGATGGTGATCGGAACGGAAGGCTTGGTCCGTAGTAGTAGACTGGAAATGTGGGGGTGTCCAAAAAGCGTCTTGTCTCCGCTTTAGGCCAGAATTTCTATACACTGAGAGTAGTATAGACCCCCTACGCCTAGGGAGTCACAGGGTCAACGGGGAGAGTAGACGTCTGGACTCTGGGCAGCCCATCTGCGGCGCGGGGTCTAGCCGACCGGTCTCCTCGTTAGGTGTCCATGTGCCTAGCAGTCGACTGCGGTCGAACGGGTCGCTCATTAATCGCTTCTTCTCCGACGCCTATCTCACATCGACTCTCGAGCTCGGATGATGCAACTGTGGGCATGGCCCACTGGCCCCGCTTGCTGGAACAAATCCATCTCCTGATCCACCAAGGCAGGACCTGCGTCGCTGAAAGTCAGCGTGCTGGCGTGTAGATACCGCAAAGACGCAATTTTACCTTGCGTGCGCTCTTTGGTTTCGGGGAGAAAGCAAAAGACAGTCAGGGGAGCGACGACGTTGAGTCCAGCATAGAAACCAAAGCCGCGTTGCGGAGTGAATGTACCAGAGCAGGCAGGGAAACGTGAGCAAGAGAGCAAGGCAATACTGACTACCACGCATTTGCTAGGCGATCATCATGATTCCAGCTGCAGTCATAGCCCTTCGATACTATCCCACATGCAAGCGCTTAGCCTTAGTGAAGGCGATTGCCGAAGGTATGCCTTGCATATAAGCGGTGCGGTATCAGAGTAGGTGGTATGAGCGCACAACATACACTGGAGGAACATCTCTAAGAGTCTGGGAAGTCGGGTGACGAGGAGGAGCTTGAATATAGTATGGGAATGCGGGGTAACAATCATGTTCGGTAACCGACGTCAGCCCTAGCTGCGCCCATACCAACACATGCGATCGCTCCACCAAAGGCACCCCATTTCAGACAGTGGGCCACCCGTTGGACCAGGTGATCTTGTTCCAGCCAAACTTCTTGTCAGCGTCCGCATACCCAACCGTGGTGTCCACATAGTGGTAAACCAGGATCCACCCATTCTGAGGATCGTAGTACACACTCTGCCCGCCGGGACCGTAAACATCGCCGTGCGACTCGAGGACGACGGTCCCGCCGCCGCTCTGGCACGATGTGCCGGCGCTATCAACCTACGACGGAAATCAGCACCACTTCACAGCAGAGGCTTCGACACTAGGGTGCCGCGACAACTTACAAAACCGCTGGTGGCAGACGTCGAGCGGCAGACCTTGACCATGTACTCAGAGCCGCTCGCGGGCTTGGAGGTATCGTAATCGCAGCATTGCCCGTGTGAGTAGAAGAGGTAGTAGTAGTCGTCGTACTTGACCATGAAGCTGCCCTCCTCCGCATGCGTGCCGGAGGGATCGTAGGCCAGCCCCACGCTGGTGCCGGAGGGCGCCGTCGGCGTGCTCTTCATCTCGACCGAGAAGATGTCGCCCCAGAAGGAGCCGAACTGCAGGCGGTAGGTGCCGCCGTCATCGAGCAGGTTGGCGTCGATGGCGTTGTAGTCCTTGCCGGTGGTGGAGCTCACGCCAACACTGCCGTGGTCCGTAAAGCTGCTGCAGTCCATCGTGGTCGAGGTGGCGAGGCCGATGCTGCTGTCCTGCGTCCCGAAGCTGGACACGCTGTAGTAAACGTAGTACGTACTCCCCACCAAGCTGACGTCCGGCGCCCACAAGTCCGTGCTTCCTGAGGAGTCGATCTTGGAGCCGCTGGCCAGCATGTCGCATTTGTAGGTCCACGGCCCGATGATGGAAGGCGCAGTGTGGATCTGCACGCCGCCGCCGGTCGACATGCGGAAGTACGTGCCGTCCGAGCGGCGGATGATCGAAGGGTCGTGGGCATTGCCGCAGGTACCAGAACAAGTGCCCGGGTTCGCATAGCCGGAAGCCTGGGCGAAGAGCAGACCAGCTGCGGCCAGAAGGAACGTTGCCATACTGCGTGTGAAACGAGTGCGTAGGGGAACTGGGGTCGAGTGTGTTGCTGTTGAAGCAGTAGGAAAGACAGAATTCTCCAGGATCAGATCGATTCGTGAACAGGGAGCAGTGAAGTACAAATAAGATCGCGAACCCGAGCCTGGTCCCGAGGCCGAATGCATCTGTGCCAAGGCTGCGCTTCTGTAGGCGTTTCATATCCGGCAGGCGAAATTGTTCCGTGGAACCTGCGTTTCAGCGAATCACGGTCGGAAGCAGGACCGATAATGGCCTATTCCGCCGTTCGGTCAAAGGCCTGATACAGTCTCCTGCCACATCCGAATCGGAACCCGCTCTTTGGTAACGGCCTCTGGTACCAGAGGAGTCATCAGACCCTAGCCGATCAAGATCCTTGGATCCAGGTCGAGGAAAAATGAAGGTCCGTTCCAATCGAAGACGTAGAAAGAGAAGAGTGTAGCTTGTTCGAGACTCATAACGAAATGGAGGAGTAGTCAATTGACGAGCCGTTGGAAAGGAAGAGCAACGATGTAGCCGGACATCGTAGTCTGGTAAGAAGCAATGCAATGCCCAGTCGATGCTCGAGACAAAAACCCCGCGCTGAAAGTTCCGAACACCAACCAATGCATGCAAGCCCTCCCCCCAAAGCCCAACGCCATGCTCGAACGCTCTGAAAAGCAGCGGCAGCCCGGGCACCGCAGTGAAAACTAGCCCAAACAACGCAGGCACGCACGGCGGTGTCAACAGCTCGTCGACCGAGGTAATAAAGAATGCCTCGGTCAGTAAGCCATCCCACTCCTCGCCCGCCCCACCGTCTTGAACGTCTCCCGACCCGCGGATGATCCCGGCATGTCGAAGCGACTGATACCGGACTTGGCCTGCTTCAACTGTCAGCGTTCCCCGAATCCCCCATCGACCCATGTAACTGTGTGAAGAGGTAACTCACCATATCCCCATACCCACTAAACCAAAACCCGACCGTCACGACCAAGTACGTGAAGATCAACGTGCTCCCCTTGAAGTAATTGCTCTTCCCCTCCCCGACCACCCAGCCCATCAAGAACACCCCCAGGATCACCATGACCATATCCCACTGCGGGAAGATCAACGAGAAGGTATGGTCAATCACATCCTCCGGATCGATGAACTGCCCGTACACGGCCGAGAACAGCACGAGGCACGGGATCTGCAGCAGCATGACCTGCAGCGCATACGAGCTGCCGATCTCCATGGACAGCGCGACGTTGCCGTTCATGGCGAAGCTGATGGCGTTGAGGAACTCGGTCGTGTTGGGCACGAGCGCGAAAAGCGTGATGCCCAGGAACTTCTCGTCGACGTCCACGTTGCTCAGCACCGCGTCGACCGTGTCGACCAGGATCTCGGCGATGACGGCGTAGGCCAGCGTGGCCAGGCACAGGATCACGGCGGACTTGGTGCGCGACCAGTTGGGCGCGTCGTGCCCGCCTTCGCCCCCGGCCGCATGCTCCGTCACGCCCGCAGCGGCCGCGCCGGTGAGGACCTCCGAGTCGCCCAGCCCGGCCGTATCCGCGTTATTGTTGCCGCCGCCGCCCGCCGCGCGCTGGATGTTAGTACTATCCTTCGAGTCCTTGTGGCCCGGCGGGTGATGGCGCACAGTGCCCTGCTGCTGCTGCTGCGAGCCAACAGGCGTCGTCGCCATCATAGCGCTCTTCCTCGGCGCCTTGACCGCATCCCGCGCCGCCACCGTGGCAGCCGTGGCAGCCATCTCCGCGACCTGCTGCACCAGCGCCCGATTGTCCTCCGCGCTCAAGCCATGGATGCGCACGCTCTTGCGGCTCTTGAGGCTCGCCGTCTCGGCATCGACGCCGCTGCTCTTCGGCGGGACCATGTAGTAGGGCGATTGCTGCCCCGCATCGACCGCCACAGGCCTGTTTGCCTGCGTCCCAAATCCATCGTCGGGAAAACCCTGCTGCTGCTGGTAGTCCTTCTTCCCCCCCTGCACAGCGAAGCCCGCCTGCTTCAGACTCTGGTTCAAAATCCGCTTATACATCTGACTCTCCCGAATATTCTCCCGCGCCAAACTCCCCAGCGTCCCCGCCGTCTCGCCCCGGCCCAAATGCGGCCGGCTCAACGCCGCACTCAGCGGCGCCGCGTCCTGTCCCGCCACCCCCCCACTCCCCGGCTCACCCGCCGCCGCCGCACCCCTTGCGCCCCCACCACCACCATGCTCCTCCCCCCTCCCCGTCTCCCGCTTCTCATCCGGCTCATTGTTCCAAATCACCGCCGCATGCGTCCGCAGCGTAAACAGCAAGCCGACCACATACGACAGGAACAAACAAGCCGTCGCGAACCAGATATACGGCTGCACGGCCTCGCGGTAGAAGCGATCGTGCACCGCGGGCACCTGCGCGAAAAAACACCTCCGACACTCCCTCCCCTCGCCATCCCCGCCATCGTGTTCGTTAACACACTGGTGGCAGTTCAACTCATGACTCCCATATATCTGATAGAACAGCGTCGGGCCGAAGGCGCCAATGACGGCGAACAACAGCATCGTGCTCGTGACGCCGGCGGACTTGACGTTGAAGCGCTGCGTCTTGCGCTTCAGCGCGCCGAAACACATCGACAGGCCCGGCAGGAACAGGATCCCCGCGAAGATGGAGCCGATGATGGAGCCCTCGACCAACTTCGCTTTCCCCTGCCGCAGCGCGACACAGTACAGGAAGACCTCGACCACGGTGCTGAAGAACGCATTGATCGTCGCGCCGACCCCCATGCTCGACTGCGCCGAAATCGACGCCACGGCCTGGCCGATGAAGTACGCTAAGGGGATGATGGAGGCGAGCGCCAGCACGAACACAAGCCCGGGGCTCGTGAGCCAGGTGCGCACGCCGAGCGCCTCGAACAGGACGAAGTAGTCGAAGATGGCGAAGGCCACCAGGCCGAGCAGGTTGATGAGGAAGATGTTGGTGCCGTCGATGGTGTACTTCCAGTACTTGACGCCGACGGCGCGGTACGTGCACAGCAGGACCGAGTGGCCCGGCCCGTCGTCACTCCCATTGCCACTCCCACTCCCACTGCCAC
The DNA here is from genome assembly GCA_035135055.1 of Oleoguttula mirabilis. Classification (NCBI taxonomy): domain Eukaryota; kingdom Fungi; phylum Ascomycota; class Dothideomycetes; order Mycosphaerellales; family Teratosphaeriaceae; genus Oleoguttula; species Oleoguttula mirabilis. The sequence goes on along the minus strand of JAVFHQ010000105.1, from coordinate 4,689 downwards.
TCCCACTCCCACCCCCGTCCCCCCCCTTCTTCGCCGCCATCCCCTTCCCCTTCCCCCGCTTCCCCGGCTTCGCCGACACCCGACTATAATGGCTATCGGTATGAAAGCTCAACGCCAACGGATGCCGGCGCAAATGATAGAAAATCAACAACGTCACCTTCCCCATCGGAATCGTAAACACCAAGAACCAGCAGATCCCGCTGACGAGGAACAAGCACGGCGTGAGCAGGAAGTAGAACGACAGGAAGAACACGACGCGCCCGACGTTCCACTTGCCGCGGCCGAAGAGCCGCTTCTTGGTGCGCGTGCGCGCGCGCTCGGCGTCCGTGGCGGTATTGCCCGAGGAGTCGGAGTGGGAGCCCGAGGGCTGGCGGCCGGTGCGGGGCCCGCCGCCGCCGCCGAGGAGGGGGTCGGTTTCGCTGTGGGCGGCGGCCGGGTGGTCTGGGTCCAGGTCCTCGACGTCGTCGCGGCGGCGGCCGATGATGCTGCGGTTGATGTCGGTCGGGCCGAAGAACAGGCGGCCCTCCTCCAGGTCGCCCGTCTGCCAGCGCTCGTATTCGCTGATGCTCCGGCCCTCGCCCTCGTCCTCGTCCAGGTAGGCTTCGTCCCGCTCCAGCTTGACGTACTTGCCAAACGGGTAGAACAGATAGTGGGACAAGTTGATGAGCACACGGCCGTAGTCCTGGCAACTGTGGATGCCGAAGACGGTCGCGAGCAGGAGGTTGAGGACGCCGCCGAGGCCGGCGAGCAGGGCGAGCCACCAGCCGAAGATGACGGTCCAGAGGCAGTTGAAGATGAAGAGCCAGCTGCTGACGTTGCCGCCCGGGGCGGAGTGGATGTCGCCCTCGGCGTTGCGCTGCACGGAGCGGTCCTTCTTGTACAGCGCCGGCTTCCAGATGCGGATGCCGAAGGGGTGGGTTTCGTTGATGGCGGCCTGGCGGTCTTTGAGCGTGAAGCTCTCGGCGTCGCTGAGGTCGGCGTCTTCGTCTTCGTCTTCGGCTTCCTCGTCCTCGGGATCGTCGTCATCGTCGTCGGCGTCGTCGTCGCCGTCGCCCGGCGCGTCTGCCGATGACTCCTCAGCCTCAACCCTTGCCTCGACCTCCTCCTCTACTTCTTCATCTTGCTCCGCACTACCCTGCACCGTGTCCTCCGCATTCGGATCGCCATGCCCATCGCCCTGCGGCACCCTCTCCCTCTCCCGCTCCCTCTCCGCGACAGCCATCGCCACATCATTCCCCGTGACAGCCGCAGCCGCCGCCTCCTGCTCCTCATGCTCCGCACTCGCCACCGTCCTCAACGTCGGCACTTGGGCCGTCGGCCGCCTCCTCAACGTACTCTCCCGCCGCCTCAACTGCCGTTCGCGCTGCTGCTGCTGCGTGGCCTGCCTCGCCCGGGTGCGCGCCAGCTCGAGGTCCAAGTCCACCTCATCCGGGTCGTCGTCGGCGGAGAACTCCTGGCCTTTACGGGGGGCGGCGGAGGAGGGTAGGCGTTTGGCGGCGCCGGGGCGTTTGGGCGGGAGGGCGGAGGTGGAGGCGGAGGGGCCTTGGGAGGGAAGGGCTTGCGGGGATGCGGCTTGGGGGATGCGGCCGGTGGTGGAGCTTTGGATGGAGCCTGTTGTTACTTTCACATTAGCAACATAATACGCTATGTCCCCAGCAAGACCGTGCATGGACAGGGCGTGTATGGGTATTTGGATGCCTACCATAGTCCAACGGCCGCGGTCTCGCCCTCCTCCGCGCGCCCTCGCTCTGGATGCTCGCCTCGCTGGCCTGCATGCCCGCATCACTCAATCCCGCCGAAGTCGTCGACGTCCGCCTCGTGCTCGGCATAGGCGAGTCGTCGGGGCCATGGTCGTGCGCCGCTGCACCGGTGGCCGGCCGGTCGTCGTCGGCGGAGTCGTTCACCATGTTGTTGGCTTGCTTGGGCACCATCAGGCTTCCTTATGCTATCATCACGCGGCGGTCCTGGGAGATGTACTCTTCGCGTGGGAGTAGAGTGAAGGCGGGCGGCGGCCGAGCTGCAGACACGTGCGAGCTTGTCTCAGACGTGCATGAGGGCTGTTTCTTTTGGCGTTGATAGGGATTGCCGGTCTTGTCAACGACAATGACGGGCGGAGATGGAACACAACGCGCTGTTCCCGCTGCGTGTCGACGAACTATTATTATGGACGTTGAACATAGGAGACAGCAGGATAATCATGCCTGGATGGCGCAACAGCAGCAGCAGCACTATGTATCTACTATCTACACACAAGCAGGGCAGCCATCCCTGTCCGCGGCCCAGAGCTCTCGCGTCGGATGCGGAGACCATCTCCGCTACCGCCGACACGCCGTGAGACCTCATCTCGCTTTGAACCTCCATTACCTCATCAATCACAAGCGCTGCTATGGTCTATAGACTATGGTCTATAGACTATAGATGATATACACGGCAGTGTGTAGCTCGAACAAGCGGAGGGCTAACGCTTACTAATGTCGACGAGCGAACGAAGCGATGTCTAGCGTCTCCCCAACCGCGAGAACATACAGTACAGGCCGCAGCGAGGACGGTGTTTGTGCGTAGAGACGATCATGACCGGCCATCAAATATTGACGGACGACATTGACGCGCATGCGGCTCTGCGGAAAGGCCCGCCTGCCGGTTTCCGAACTCCGCCTCTCCGCCTGGAAACCCTAAAGGTGTGTCTACCGAACGCCATCGCGGTGCTGCCTCATCGACACGTCCATCTCTCCATCCCAAACGCCCTCACCTCACATCGCCCGTGATCACGACACAAACAGCTTCCAACCGACCCAAACAGCCTATCTAGCGAGCCCCATCAGCATCTACCGCACACTCCCCGGCCACCGGCCACCAACCAAGCCCACGATGGCGCTCGACACCTTCTTCCACAACAAGATCGAGGGCATGAAGATGGAGATCCTGCAGGGCCAGGCCGTGCTGCGCCGCCTGGAAGCGCAGCGCAACGAGTACAACAGTAGGGTGCGCCTGCTGCGGGAAGAGCTGGGCCTACTGCAGCAGCCGGGCAGCTACGTGGGCGAGGTGGTCAAGGTGATGGGCACGAAGAAGGTGCTGGTCAAGGTGCACCCGGAGGGCAAATACGGTATGCCTCAACATCACACCACACAGACGACGCCACCCGAGCTAACTGATGCGGCATAGTGGTGGACATCGCCGACACAATCGACATCTCCAAACTAACCGCCGGCAAGCGCGTCACCCTCCTCAGCGACAGCTACAAGCTCTCCTCCCTCCTCCCCTCCTCCGTCGACCCCCTCGTCTCCCTCATGCTGGTCGAGAAAGTGCCCGACAGCACCTACGACATGATCGGCGGCCTGGACGAGCAGATCAAGCAGATCAAAGAAGTCATCGAGCTCGGCCTCAAGCACCCGGAACTCTTCGAATCCCTCGGCATCGCCCAACCCAAGGGCGTCCTGCTCTACGGACCCCCCGGCACCGGCAAGACCCTGCTCGCCCGCGCCGTGGCCCACCACACCGACTGCAAGTTCATCCGCGTCTCGGGCTCCGAGCTCGTGCAGAAGTACATCGGCGAGGGCAGCCGCATGGTGCGCGAGCTCTTCGTCATGGCGCGCGAGCACGCGCCCAGCATCATCTTCATGGACGAGATCGACTCCATCGGCTCGTCGCGCGTCGAGGGGTCGTCCGGCGGCGACAGCGAGGTGCAGCGCACGATGCTCGAGCTGCTGAACCAGCTCGACGGCTTCGAGCCCACCAAGAACATCAAGGTCATCATGGCCACCAACCGCCTCGACATCCTCGATCCCGCGCTCCTGCGCCCGGGCCGCATAGACCGCAAGATCGAGTTCCCGCCCCCCAGCGCCGAGGCGCGCGCCGATATCCTGCGCATTCACTCGCGGAGCATGAATCTGACGCGGGGGATCAATCTGATGAAGATAGCGGAGCGCATGAATGGGTGTTCGGGGGCGGAGCTGAAGGGGGTGTGCACCGAGGCGGGCATGTTCGCGCTGCGGGAGCGGCGGGTGCATGTGACGCAGGAGGACTTCGAGCTGGCGACGGCTAAAGTGTTGCAGCGGCATGATGATAAGGAGGTGAGCTTGAGTAAGCTGTGGAAGTGAGGCTGGATGAGGAGCGGGAGGAGGAGGAGGTGGTGGTGGTGTGGGGTCCTCTGGGAGGAGGCAGAGGGGTGGCTGTGGGGGTTGGTCGGGTGCTGCTGGGAGGGGAAGGAGAGGAGAGGAGACGCTGCCCTTACAGGCCTAGAGACGCGCCGGCGGCGGCGGCGGCGGCGGCGGCGCTACGTTTGGTTGTGCAATAGCCACAGGGCGTGCAAGCATGCATGGCCAAGCGGGATATCTGACCATCCATCTCTCCATGGCCATTGAGGCAAAACCAGCGACGCCCGCACGCCCACCAGTCCCTGCAGGCAGGCGGCGAGGGGGTCTGTTGGTCGTAGACCTCGCCCCCGGCCCGTTGTGTACTGCTAGAGAAAGAAAGAAAGAGACAAGTAAAAGCACAGAAACAGCGCAGTCAAAGCGCGCTGCTGCCTTCTTTCGTCCCTGTCATAACTTCGGATTTAGATCCGGATCCAGATCCGGATGTCGGACCCACCCGGCCGCGCCATCCACGCCCTTGCCACCCTGCGGGCCGGTCGGTAAGGGCATTCATCCTACACAACCCCCACTGCAACCCCCAAACCAGCGCCCCCCCCCC
>JAVFHQ010000104.1:0-33693 GCA_035135055.1 Oleoguttula mirabilis | reverse complement strand
CCCCGATCGTAAACAATCAGAGAGAGAGGAACCCATCACTGCTTCTTCTTCCAGCTCACCGCCGCTCAATGGCCGGACAGGTGCCGCGCCCCGTTCTTCCTTGCTGCCCTCCGCGTTCGTATGGCACTACCACTGTCCCTTTTGTCTCGCTGGGCGAGCAGGCATATCACACGCATGTCGTACCCTTTTTGTGCGGTGAGGTGGCGCAGAACGGACGGAGCTGCTTGTATGGATGCGGATGCTGGCGGGTATGGACGGCGAGAACCGTGGTACGCAGGCGTGGCTGAAGGACTTGGACTCCGGCACATCACATATGGGAGATATTCAATGGAAGTGGGAAGAGGTTTGGCGGTGGGAAACCCTGTTGTCACCCAGGGGGGGGGTGCTCTTCTTTCGCCAACAGGACTTTTTTCGAGCGAAGCATGCAACAAGGGGCTGGAAGAAGCGAGAGGTGAGTTGCACTGGCTTGCATGGCTTTTTCTTCCTTGATAGATTCGGGGGCTGACAGGTGTTTTCAACTGCTCTGGTGCGCACCATCGTGTCGCTTTCGAGCATAGACGTTGGCAAAAGCCTCGGAGATTGGGCAAATGGGGGCAGTTAGCGGATTGCGCAGCTGGCTTTTGTGTGGTAGTTGTCAAGGAAGGAAGTAGGCTTGGTTACATATACACAAGTTGGATGCATGCTTGCCTTGTTTTCCCCTTTTTTGCTCAAAGTGCGCACGGAGGGGCCCGGCTTCAAAACTGTGTCTGTCTGGCTCGCCATGCGCCTTCCCCCCAACCCCCCCCCACCCTGGCCACCCAGGTCCGGCAGACAAGCGGCTGGAATCGAACTGATGGTTGGTTTGGGGATATGGTGAGACCATGGTGATGGGGCGAGTGGGGTTATTGGACAGGTGGGTGGGATGGGGTGGGCTGGAGGGTTGTGTTTGTTGGCTGGTCGGTAGGTGGGAAGGCTAGCAATGTGATGTTTGTTTGTTCATGGGTGATGATGGTGTGGCAATGGTAAAAGTTGCGAGTGCGCACGATTGCATGGGTTGGGGAGCTGGCATTGCATGCTGGCTGGGCAGAAACGGGTAGCGGGTTCAAAGCAGGGCAGGGCCAATTTGATTGCATGAGGAAGGCCGTAGAGCGTTTTCCTTCTTCCCGTGGACTCAAAAGGAGTATGGATTGATTGCACTGAGGCACTGGCACGCACGGAAGTTTCTAGTTTCGGCCTCCCTCTCCATGTCAGTTTCAGTGGTCGGAGCTGGATTGATCTGGTGTGTAGCGGGCTCGAAACTCACTTTTGTTTTTTAAGGCCCGAGCGGGCAGGGCTTATAAGCTACTGACTCGCAAGTCTGCAATGTACATCGCCATGCCATGGTTGCCCCATAGTCGTGGTCCGACAAGCCCGCCAGGCTATTCGGTTGGTCTGTCGGTCAAACCCACCAACTCCTGTTCTCGCTCGTTCGCCCGTTTCAATCGTAGGATTGCATGAACCTTCTCATGCCGGTGCCGTCGTTTCCTTCTCATCAAACGGGTCCGGCCGGGCCTCATCGACAGCCCCCGGCAAACCGGGCCTCGCCCCTCACTCACTCACGCCCGCCCAGCCCGCCCAGCCTGGATGATCTCCCCCGTGTGCGGATCCGACGCCCGGAGTACCGGCCACCCGCTCCCACTCGCTTTGGCCAGCGTCAGTTCCAACTTCGTGCCCATGATCTTGAAACTGCTCTTCTCCGCCACAATCGGCGCGAAGGTCGTCATGGCCGTCTTGTAGCGCTTGTTGTCCGCCGTGTGCAGGTCCAACTCCACCGTCCCCCCATCCTCCCCAAACCTCACCGTCGACCGCCCCTTATCAATCTTCTTCAGATACAGCGACGCAATCACAGTAGTGGCCGTCTGGTAAAAGTCACTCCGCACCTCCGTCAGCGCCTCCTCGGCCGCATTGGGATCCTTCTTCCGCCCGACAAACACATGCCGCTCTTTCGTGCGGCACCCGGCGATCTGCATGAACTCGTCGAACTCGAGCACGCGCCGCTTGCAGCACGTCCAGCCCTTGGTGCCCTCGTGGAAGAGGGCTTGGCCGGGGTGGTGCTCGCACTGCTCGGCTTGCCTACTCGCACCTGCGTTGTACGTCGCGCCGCACGCTCGCCTTTTGCATGTCGCTCCGTCCGGCACCGTGGCGTCGGGATCGTCGTCTTCGTCCTCTGGCGGTGCGGCGGGCGAGGGTGTGGGTTTCGGCGGCTGTGCAGCGATTGGCGCGCGTGATACGGCCGGCTGGAGATTCTCCTGCTTTTCCCTCTGCGCCTTGATCTTCGCCTCGACCTCCTCGTTACTCGCCTGCGGCTCCGGGGCGGGGGTGTCGTCGACGGTGCTGTGTTGGCCGGTGGTGCAGGGCGGAATGGTCATGAACTCGTCGAAGGTGAGGACGCGCGGTTTGCAGCACTTCCAGCCTGGGGAGACATGTCAGCCATTGCGGCCAGTGGGACACGGGGTGGATATGGTGAGGCAGACCGACCTTTCTGGCCTTCGTGGAAGACTGGCGGGCCGGCTACGAAGGTGTTAGCGATCCCATCGAATCCAGCATGCGGAAGGGTGTCGAATACGATGGTAGACGCATGCCTCCTCCGCGTCGGAGAAGGTCTTGCCGCAGCCTTTGTGCACACACTTCTGCGCCATGTCGGGGTGGTGTTATGCTGTTTGCAGGGAGCTGAAGCGAAATCGTGACATTCAATATCGATATTCCTTCCGGAAATGTCGACGATGACGTTGCTTTGGCGTTCCTGCAGCATCACTCCTAGGCAAGTCACGTGCTAGGCACCCCGTCTCGAGCATGGTTCTCCTTTTCGCCTCCAAAGCACAAGCGAACATCACTCGCCCGACCATACCTAAGCAAAGTGGCAAATCCGATGAAGCCTACAGCAGCCTTATGGCAGCATGCCCTACGTGTAACCTTCTTCACCCGTCCCAACTGCTCGCTCTGCACAGACGCCAAGGGCGTGCTGGCGAAGGTGTGGGATCGGAGGCAGTTCGCGTACGACGAGATTGACGTGATGACGCCTGGGCAGGAGAAGTGGAAGGGGCTGTATGAGTTCGATACGCCGGTGGTATGGCAGTGCGTCCCGAGTCTGCTTCCCCCAGGCCTCGCTGATGTCAATCAGGTGCACATCGACAGGGATGCAAGCCCAGATCACCCGAATGCAACAACAGCCAAGGCACGCAAGCTGATGCATCGCTTTACGGAGGCTCAGGTTGAGGCTGCTATGAGCGAAATAGAGCACAAGAAGGACTAGCCGCTGCTCCTTCCCTCCTCCTCTGCGCAATCTCCGTAAAGACCGATGCATGGTGGGGTCATGAGGGGTCACTTAGTGAAAGTGAGTTTCAAGGTTGTCTGGCCTCACACTGCACCACGAACTGCAGCAGGGCACACACTATAGTGCTCCCGTTTCACTCCTGCACCAAGTCACATGCACAAGCCGCCAGCATGCCAACCCCAATGCAAGCCGCCAACCGCCTCCAGCGAGCTCTCCAAAGCGGCAAAACGACGTTCGGGGGATGGCAGGTACGCCTTCACCGCCCGCCACCCCATCTTCACAATAACACCATCCTCACAGCCTCCCTTCTGCAGATGCTCCCGGGAGCCAACCTAAGCCGCACCCTCGCCCGCACCCCCAACCTCGACTGGATCTGCGTCGACACGGAGCACGGCAACATCAGCGACGACAGCATGCACGAGTGCGTCGCCGCCATCGCCGCCTGCGGCCTCAGCCCCGTCGTGCGCGTGGCCGAGGGCCAGCACTGGATGATCAAGCGCGCGCTCGACGCCGGCGCGCACGGTGTCATGGTCCCCCTGGTGCGGACGGCAGAGGATGCGCGGAACATCGCCCAGTCCACCAAATTCCCGCCCGCCGGCACGAGGGGCCTGGGCAGTCCGTTCAGCATGGAGAAGTTCGGTCCGCATGTGACGCAGACGCAGTACTACCGCGAAGCCAACGCCGCCACGGTCGTGATCCTGCAGATCGAAACGGCGGCCGCGCTCGAGCACGTCCGGGATATCGCCGCTGTACCGGGTGTAGATGTGCTCCTCGTCGGCCCGTATGACCTCGGGAACAGCATCGGTCACCCCATTCTCAACGGGCCCGACATGGACCCCGAACTCCACGACGCCATTGCCACGATCCACGCAGCGGCGCAGGAAGCGGGGAAGTTCACCGCCATCTACTGTGGCAGCGGCGAGCAAGCGAGGGGTTATGCGGACCAGGGCTTCAACATGGTGAATGTGATGAACGATGTCGTGGCGCTGCAGAAGGCCTTTGGGGAGGCGGCTGAGGCGGCCAAGGACGGTTATCTGCATGCTGGGGTGCAGGGCGCGTGAGGAAGGGGGTGGGGTTGATGACGCCGAAGTGAGAGGCTCCGATATGCTTTGCTTCGCTTTGCTTGCCGGCGTTGCTCGGCAGCGTAGTGCTCGCTTGTTGACGGCGGTTCTTGCCATAGGTGATCGAGGCGGCACTTGACCGCTTTTCGCCTGCCTCCGGGTAGGTAGGGAATTAAAGTGGAGGCCACTTGTTCATCAACATCACACGAACACCCGCCACGCACATCGTTCACTCATGCCATGCCATGCCATGCTATGCCATGCCGCCATTGCCTACAGGTGCTCCACGCGATAGTGTCCCAAACATCCTCCCTTCCTCCCTCCCTCCCTTCCTCCCTTCCTTCCTTTTAATACAATCCCCTCCCCTTACTGCCTCGCTCGCAAACCCACCACTCCTCACTCACCACTCATCCTCATCCCCATCCCGGCATAACCCGAAACAATCAACCCCCCCTAACCGGTAACCTAGCAATACATCGGGCTAGCCGGCTAGCCAAGCTATGTGCATCTACGACACGACCCGCTACGCCTGCACCGGCGAGGAGATCAGCCTGGTGCACCGCTGCCCCATGTACACCACCTCCACCTCTGCCTCCGCCTCCGCTGTCGCACCGGCGGACATCATGTACCACCAATGCATCCCGCACATCCGCTTCTGCATGTTTCGCACGAGTGTCTGCCGGCTATGCGCGATTGCGGGTCTGGAGCCGGGCGCGGTGCTCGTCACGGGGATGGGGACGGGGACAGGGCCGGCTGGAGGGGGTGCGAGGCGAGGGGTTTGGGAAGCTTTGGTGCCTGCCATGCCTGCGATGTCGACGACGGGTGGAAGTTTGGCTGAGCGCGGGTGCGACGAGCGCGGACCCCGGGTCGATCCTTCACGCTTCTCTCCTGCCCCACCAACTCTCGACGATGAGCCTTGCTACGCCAGACGAGGAGTCGATCCGCAGTGCGAAGCCCGACCCGGAGCCGGTGGTCGCAGCGCGCAGCGCGCAGCGAACCCGGGGCCACGCGCTGCAGGGTGCCGGCAGGGTAGGCAGTAGGTCGGGAACGCAGACAAGGCAACCCGCGCACAGCGAAAGTCTCAAGGACGGGGGTTCCGATGATGATGACACGGCCCGACGCCCTTCGCACAGCGTGCCAGCTCGCGGTGGAGCCTCACCTCCAGTCGAACGCCGAGGAGGCCTCTAGCGTCGAGAGCTCTCCGGGCGAAGAGTTTGTGGGCAGGGCAATGGTGCGAGCGGTTCAGCGGCAGCGGATAGGAATTTAAGATACCACCCGGTTTCATGGCGCGCCCACGATCACATCATGCCCTTGCGGCCTCTTTCTCAATCATTGGAACGAGGGGCAGATCCAGGGACGGGTTTGTTCCCGCGGTGGGATGCTTTTCCGGGTTATCCCTCCACTCCATACATCCTCCGTTTCGGCCACACAGACAGACAGGGCTGGAGAAGTGCCCTTTGTGCTTCCGGGCGCGACGTTGTTGCATGCGAGGTTGGTTATGAGGAGACAAACGACTCTCGCGGGGCACCGAACACCTATGCCACGCAGAGCTTTTTCTCGCAGCTTTGGATAGGGGAGCGTGGCTTCACACGTTTAGTGAGGTGCGCCCGGCCCGGTGTTCGACGCCTAGCGGACATGATCGTGGCAAGGCTACAGAGCTAGGGACGTTTTATTTCACTTGTGAGTGGAGTCTATCAATACAATTTCCCTCATTGTCAACGCATGAAGCATCCGCGTCCCCAGCGCCGCCGACTCAGGCATCGGCATTTTCAATCATCCTCCTCCCAATCATCATCTTCTTCCTGGTCGCACTCTTCGCCCCCAATCGCCTCCTGCCTCCACCCCAGCCGCCATCCGAACAGCCGCTTCACCCGCTTCATGCGAACTGAGTCGTGCCGTCCCTCCACCAAGTCGCCCAAGATCTCGAACGCGATGGTCAGACTGGACACGAAGGCGAAGGCGAATAGGAGCGTGAACCAAACCGCCACTATGCAACCCAGAACGCCGAGGGGACCCATCTCGCTCAATATCTCATCGGTGGTTTTCGACTTGGCGGCGGCGGCTGCCTTGGACTGATCCTGTGGCGCTGGTGCTGGATTCTTCTGCTGCGCGGCCATTCTGCCTCGGCATGCTTCACACACGAGTCGCTGGATGTTGGAGCTGGGCGCTTGCCATGCCGGCGGCGAATGACTGGTGTTGTCTTGCTTGGTTGGGTTGGACGCTTGCACCGCCTGCTCGAGCTTGTGGAGGGCGGCACGGGAATTTCGGACTAACTCTGCCAGGCAGTGGGTGTGCTCGTCGTCTTCGCGGGCGAGGGTCTTGGTGGGCCGCGGAGCGGTATGGAAGAGCCTGGGCAACTGTGGGTGCACGTGGCCGCGGTAGGGCGATGGTCGGGGCCTCTGGGGGAATGGGTTGATTGGTGGGCTTCTGGTGCGCCATACGGGAGCTGATGAGGTCGAGAGAGTGGCTGCGGCTGGTAGCAGCAGGCGAGTCGCCGCGAGGGAGAGCGGGAGCGAGATCGCTGGGTTTGGTAACAGCAATAGCGAAGTCATGTTGCTGATCTTGTGATCTTGGACCTTGGTGATGAGTTGTGTTGAAGTGTGTCGGAGTGTTGCCACGACTACAGCGGAGGAAGGGAATGTCTGTCTGCAGATATATACTCTCGTATTTGTCTGCAATAAGACTCGAAAAGATCGCGTGGTATGGGTTCCTGCACCCGGACCCGTCCGTACACAAGCTCTGGTGTGTCCATCGGGTGGGAAACTCAGATGCTACGACTTGGCGGATCTTTATTCTACGATGGTTAGCAATACCGACATATTCGAGTTCCGAAGGCAATGCCGCATCATGGTATGTGCTAGGCTGGCCATGTGTTGATCGTAGTGGCACTGATGCTGATCGCTGATCGATACCATTACTAACGCCATGTGCTTTCGCAGGTGTAGCTTTTGCATTTGTTGGGTCCAGGCTACCGGTACCGTACGCCTGGGACGACCCCAATAATCTGGCGAAGGAAAGCATCTCACGCTCACCGTGTCTTAATCGGGTTGTTACCATTCTACACGGGCACGGGGAAGCAGTCATACCTCGCCGGTTCAGTACTAGCTAGCTACAGAGTGGTACACGTGGAGCTATCGCGATTTTGGTTGGTAGTCCGCCCCGTGGAAGCTTCAGGCTCGCACTCACATGGACGTCGGGTCCCGTCCCTCCGGGGCCATTACTCGTACCATGGATCAGGATGTCTGGCGCGGACCATATCGCCGGTGGGCACACGAAAGCTTGACTGCACCATTCCAAAATGGGGTCACATATAACGTCGTCCTTGCCTGCCCTTTCCGTCTACGCTACAATCTTCGCTCAAAGACTTCCTTCACGTACTGCGAACGGACTTCCTTCTTTGTTAGGTCCGCACGCCCGTCGACTCCTCGACGTCGACCAGCAATCACCAGGCCCTCAGTATGGGCAATGCCGTCTCCCGCGGGCCCTGTCCGCCAGTCGCAAAGGAGCAGCAGCAAGCCAGTACCAACCTGCTCGACCTACCCGCCGAGCTTCGCAACCAGATCTACCGTTACGTGGTATTGACGGAGTCGGAAATTCGGCCTAAACCGTGGCCCAGTCATCTCGGCGATCTCCAGCTGCAGAATGCATCAAGCAGCATGCAGGAGCCGGCACTGGCTCGAGTCAACCGTCGTCTACGATCAGAGAGCCTCTCCATCTACTATGGCGAGAACACTTTCCGCTTTGATTCGGACCGCGCTGCAGAGTTTCAACGCTGGTCTCGTGCAATTGGAAGCAATGTTCGCTTCCTCAGGATGGTCTGGCTGGATCACTGGGTGCTGCAGACGAGTCTCGTCCTGCGCCAAGAGGGTTGGCGGATGCAGAAGTGTCATACCGTCGTGGAGCTGCAGCTGGACGGCTCAATATACTGGAACCACGACTATCGGCTCTCGGACCTTTACTGCGGGTGCCGAGCTACCAACGTGCTGATGCCGTTTGGTGCGGGAGGTAGCCGGCAGGAGCGGAGGGCGCCGAGAGAGCCAGACAACAAGCTCGTCGACTTCGTGTCGAGTCTGCAGCAGACCATGAAGCGCAATCGTGCGCGCGCTCTGACAGAGATTGCGAGGTACAGGCCGTCGGCTTGCGAGGGGTGTGGGCGGGGCCAGATCCTGTTCTGCTCGGACGATGTGTGGACGTTTTCGTGTCCGTGAAGAGTCATCGGCCGGTCAGGTCAGTGGCGTGGGTTACATAGCACGCAACGTCTGCGATGCTAGCTAACTTGACTAGTAGGGTTCACGGCACTGCCACTGCGCAGAGTGAAGAGATCGATCGTCGGTCATTGTCCCGGAGGTTACAGCGACCTTGCAGCAGTCTACCAGAGGGTATGTGGAGGTGAGTTCCATGAACCGGGTCTGCGGCAGAACACGACGGTAACCAAGGGTGTATGTTGAAGTGCAGATGATATCCAGTCTTTGCGAGGTACCATATAACAAACATGGCTTATATACTGGCGGTCTGCTTCAAGTCGTTATACCGTGGCAATATATTGCCCACTTTTGCTTTCAGCAGACGGGCCCTGGCTGCGTTGCTCCGTTTTTATTAGGCTCGTCGTTCTCCCGGCTTCGAGTCCGAGCGGGTAGCGTTGGGGATGTTTATCTTCAACCGTGGTAGACATTTCTTGGCACGGTCAGCATCTGCCTTCAAGCTACGAACTTTGTTGCATCCTCAGAGCAGCGTGATGCCTATATAACACTCCTACCCGTCACTTCAGCTAGTACCAACATCATACACCAACACATTTGCTACACCCCACGAAGACGAAGACTCCAACACCGTCTCAATGTCTCCAAAGACAGACATGCTCACCTCCCAGATGGCGCTACTCACGATGATCGCCAACGCCAGCGGTGCTGAACACCAACCCAAGAATCTATTTGATCGCCTCCCTGCCGAGCTCCGCAACGCCATCTACTATGAAGCCGTCGTTCTGCACGGCATCGATCTGGCTCCGTTTTGCAACGGCCCTACATATTCCCCATACCCTGACTGGCGTCGGGGCCCTCAGGCGCTAAGTGAATTGTATCGCTTCCGCTTCTATGGCCAATACACTATCCGACAGCCTGCCCTGACGATGGCCAGCCGCCAATTGAGAGAAGAGGTTCTCTCAATGTTCTACAGCGAGAACAGCTTCGTTTTCGACTTCAACGATCCCGAGCAAGACCGAGCTTTTCCAAAGTGGTTGCAGAGTATAGGCGAGAACAAGAAATGGTTGCGGACGATTCGGCTCGAGTGCGACATAATGTCGTTCCGCGTCAGGGGCTACACCAGAGACGTCGACGCAGCCAATAACACCACCCTGCTCCTGCGAAGACGGGACGACGGCTCCGTAGAGGTCGAGCACTGCGACCCGGACGGTTTCATCAGCGAGTATCGCACCTGCGATTGCTATGCCAATCCCAAGGCTGCAATCTCTGTTGCTGTCTCCACGCAAACTACACCACGGGAAGAGAGTGAGACTCAGGGTAACCCGCTCGTCGACTTCTGCCTGCGCTTCCAGCAGCTGTGCCGGGAAAACCGCAAGTATGTGGCCGAATTCTGCAACGGCTTGCTGAGTGAGGAGGCTGAGGAGGATGCGGTTTGCAAGACTTGCGAGAAGGGGAGGTATCTGTTCTGCAGTATGCAGGAGTGGTATGATTGAGCGGAGCTTGTGGGGCTGGGTGGTAGGACTGGGTCACGTTCATCCGGCGGTGTACTAGCAATGTGTAGGCCAGTCAGCCATAGCTCTGGAAACATCCCACTGGCCATTGACGGAAGGTGACCTGTTCGTACCTTACGTCTAATGCTCGTTCGCGTGCGTTCAAAGCATGGGTGTTTCTAGCGCAGCGTGTACCGCGCAACAAGCATCGATTCATCATCCCACAGCACGAACGGATCCAGCCCGTACAGATAGCAGTCGCCGACCAACGTCCATGCGTCATCTTGGCGTCGCCGCAGAACAAAGGGACAGAAGCCGCCAGCCAGAAAGACCAAGGCGTCTCCGCGCCGAGCGTCCGGCGGTGCTAGGCCGAGTGTGCCGTCGTCCGTGACGAACATTGCCCTGCCGTAACAAGCGGACTCCATCTCCGAAGCATACTCCGTGACACACTCGCTTGGCTCGAACTCCAGGTGGGTCTCATAGGCGCGCCCACGCTGCTGGAGAGCGGCGATGTGGTCGACAGGGAAGGCTTCTTTGCCGTAGGCTTTGTACCACTCGAGGAAGTGATGTTGATTGCGCCACCTCACTATACTCAAGAACGCCTTGGTGCGTCCAGAGTCGTTTGGCCGCGCATGTGGCCGCAAAGGCCTGCATTAGAGGTAGGCGAGACGGACTGCAAGCAGCTTTGTGTGCCATGGTGGCCCACGCACGTAGGGTGGACGTGAAATGGGTGCTGCCGGCGATGTTGTCAGTAGTAGCGACAAGCTCAGGACCCATGACAGCGATACTGCCGACCATCTTCCCACTCAATGTGATTTGAGTGTTGACCTCTCCGGGGACCGGCACACAGACGTGCCAGCCAACGTTACCCGTGTCACCATGCATGAAAGAACGATCGGTAGCATCAGGCATAACGCCCAGCGGAGCTGTCACACTGTAGTCCGGCACCCACGACGGAAGGTCTGAAAGAATGCGCTTCGTGCCTGCCAGGTGGAGGATTGACAGAGCTTTCGAGGCGGATATGACTGCTTTGGTAAATTCCTGGTAGACGTCCGCAATATTTTTGCAGTAATCTACGCTCATCGGGAGGCCATCGAACAGCGCTAAGATGCCGTACACTTTGTCCCCAGGGTCCATGGCACCGCACAGATTGCTGTATTCGAGAATGTTTGCGACATCACGGAGGCCAATCTTGCGCACACGGCCATTTTTGCGGCTGATCAACATTTGCCGGTCTGCTAGCATCCGCCAACGGTCCGAGGGCGTAGTATGGTTAAGTGGGTGATAGTTGAAACCGCCATACTCTGCGATACGATTGCATAGCAACCACCAGTCTTCCTCACACGGGCCACACGTGACGACAGCGCTGTGACTGAAACAAATCTCCTGGATGATCCAGGTACGCGAGAACCAAGGTCTTTGAATCATGTCATGGTAGGCTTCGAGCGTGGGCCCTTCGTAGTGCGGCCGATTGAGATGGTCGCTGGAGCCGAAAGTCCCTCTAGCTTTCTGCTCTGCACATCTCGCCTTCCACCGGGCGATATGGTCGAAGACCAAGTGAGCATTGTCTACGTTTTCGCCAAGCCAAACACAGACGCGGTTCGCCGAAGTATAGATGTCGGCCATCCTCGCCACTTGAGCGTTGCGCTCCAGCACGTCATCCTGATATGATGCAGATTGCGTCCATTTAGAGGATGCGAGCACGGTCAGTAAGTCTCAGTCGTCGCAGAGCATGGTAGAGATTGACAGTCACGTTGTAAGGGCAGCCGTCGACGAGTATGGCCAGAGTGTCTTTGGGGTCACCCCAAGCATACGACAACGCTTCGTACGAGGAGTGCCCACCGCCACTAAGATCCGGGTGCAGCAGAATGCCATCAATGGCTTGTTCACTGTGGAGGTCAGTAGCAGGGCCTAGTGAGAAGAGCCTGATCGAGTGGCGACCTTCGAGTGGACTGTGAACTGCACAGCTTTGATGGATGCGAGTGGGCCAGAAGGGAGAGACGGCGCTCGTGGCAGAGGTCACGGCCATATCGCTAGACCACGGTGTAGCATGGCGCATCAGCAGGATGAGGAAGAGGAAGAGGGAGAGGAGGAGCACGGGAGGAAGCCTCGGATCCGCGAGATAGCTGATCTTAGGGACCTCAGCCGCTGCGCCGCTGCGAAGTGCAATACCTACTTATACAAGTAAACAATAGTCTGCTTAAGGGGTAGGAGCGGCTTAGCAACTTGTACGGCCTCATTCCAGCGCGCTTGTCTTCCATATAACTCCCATCGTGCTGTGTGTTATCGCAGCAAGTAGTGTATGCGATATCGCATACCCAAATTCTCTGTCCCCTATGCTTCACCGCAAATCCAATAGCACGTCGATCGCTTGTCTACCGTCGACCTACGAATCTGCGATCTTGTCAAGATCGTTCTGTGTATTGTTTTGATGCTTGCTCGTACGTACGCCCTGAGCAGTAACCCGACAGGCGGAAAACGTTGTTGCTATTATACCATCCTCTTCTGGGGTTCGCGCATCTAGAGATGCCGCACCTGTCTGCAATGAAGTTCAGCTGCTATGCTTATGTACTCGTACACTCAAGGCGCTTCGTACGTAAATGGCAGTAACCTAACCATCGAGTTACTCTGCCATAATCATCTCGCAAGCATACAGCTTGATTAGCGCAGCCTCGCCAGCGGCAGGCTACCATAGTGATGCGGAGATGTCGAAACTCGTCTCTTGGTTTAAGGTATGGGTCGATGCTAGTAGTCGAGTGAAGCTGGGAGGGCGTCCAAATATGTGCTCGGCGTTCTTTAGGTAGTAGCAGTAGCTAACGAGGGAAGCGTACAGAATAGCCTCTTCCATATGGATATATATGCGACCTGGTTTCATTACGCGCCTAGAGACTGCACAGCCTTTAGTACATAGCCTGTTGGTTACCTAGGATGGCTCTTTTCGTTCTGCAAGGCAGGCAGCAGGCAGGCAGGCAGGCATTCGAGTGGGGCTATTGGTGCTTGCGATTGGCCGCCTCGTACAGCACCGTACCGACACGAGGCACGAGGCTATGGCTTGGTTGTTTTGTCACGCCACCCGTGCATTGATCACTATGCATAGCGGTTAGTCTCGTGGGCCTGAAGAAGGCTATGGGCGATCAGAGTGGAGGGCGCAAGGCAACCCGTTCGTCAGCTCGTGCTCCAAACGCATCTAATGGCGCAAGTCGTCGACCACGTCGGGATACTTTCGCTTCGACGAGCGAATGGGGTTCAATCGAGTGAAGGCTCCTACAAGCCACCGTTGGGAAGAGGCGATGTGCTATAGCTTACTGACGCAAAGATCAAACGAATGATTTCAGATTTAGTTTGGGGCTGGTGCATTACCTACGTGGCGTGCTTCGGCCTCGCATATGAAGAGCAAAGTACCGTATAACAACAGTGCATGTAATACGCGTGCAGTAGCAAAAAGGCAACTGATCACGCTGGTCGGACATGGCACCACACGGCGGGTAGTTTAACGTAGGGGTTTCAGGAGAGGTCTAGAGGCCGACTGCCGCTCGCTGCGAGCAGTTCGACAATCGCATAAGGTCCGTAGGCATTATACACGGCACCAGAGGCAGCGCTCGTGGCAGAGGTCACGGCCATTTCGCACGACCGAACTGTACCATGCCGCCTTGGCAGAAAGACCAAGTCAACAGTCGCTGCCGCTGGGTTGTGAGATAGCCCCACTCTGCCAAGCCCGCCCAGCACTTCACTCGGAAGGTCTAGACCGGCACTTCCTCTTGTTACTCTCCCAAGGTGAGTACGGCATCTAGACGCATACCCAGTCCTCGGACCATACTGATATCACAATGTCAGCACCGATCACCATCCGCAACCTCACTGCCCAGCCTCTCACCGTCAAGCTTGTGGAACGCTACGAGGCGCCGAACCCGAAGGACTTCGCTCCCAACGCCGGCTTCTCCGTCTCGCACATCACCTCGAACTTCACCACTCTTCTCAGCACCTCAACATCGAGCGCGCCATCCCCAGCACAACTGAAGGAGAATTCGAAAGGCTTCACCAAGCAAGATGCCGACCTGCGCATGGAGCCCTTCACCACGCACAAAACGGACATCAAGACGACAGAACGCAGCCCGACCGAGATACTGCGGTTGACCTTCCAAGGTGATGGTGGCGGGCGGTGGCGAATAGATACACCCACGCCGTCGTCAGTCTCACAACCACTTGTCGCTCTGAGCCCGGACCCGAAGCATGAGTACACAGCCGTCTACTTCCCGTCCGCACAATTTTTGGCGCTATACGAGAGCACCAACCTCCAATGCTGGATGAAGGAGTTCAAGGACGAGACACCGCTCTCGGGCCTCAGCATACCCGGCACTCACAACTCACCCACCCATCATAAAGCCCTACCCTCCGTCCGCTGCCAAGCCGTATCACCCAGAGAGCAGCTGTACAACGGCGTGCGCTTCTTCGACATCCGTGTGCAGCCCGTTAGCCCTGACGATCCGAAAGATGAAGCGCTGAACCTCGTGCACGGCGTTTTCCCAATCTCACTGACCGGACCTAAGAAATTCCGCGGTCTTGTGAGTGAGGTGCAAGACTTCCTCAAGGCCAACCCGACCGAGACGGTCATCATGTCCGTCAAACGTGAAGGCAGGGGTACTGCTACGGATCAGCAGCTCTCCACGATCCTCAAAGATCACTACACCAACCCAATCGAATGGTGGACACAGCCACACGTGCCCAGTCTCGGCGACGCGCGCGGCAAGATCGTCCTCATGCGCCGCTTCGCTCTCGCCGACCGTCTGAAGCACGAATGGGATGGCAAAGGCTGGTGTTTGAACGCCGAGAACTGGGCATACAACACGGCGAACTGCAACTACGGCGACGTGTGCGTGCAGGACTTCTGCGAGGTGCTGGAGACGGAGAACATCGACAAGAAGATTCAGCTGTGCTGCGATCACTTTGAGCGTGCGGCGGCGGTGGTGTGTCCCGTGCCCGGTCTCACTACTGACAGTGCGAACCCTGTGCCAGCCGGGCCGCTGTACCTGAACTTCCTGAGCGCGAGCAACTTCTGGAAAACGGGGTGTTGGCCGGAGAAGATTGCGGCGAAGCTGAACCCGGCTGTCACGTCCTTTTTGTGCGAGAAGCACGATATCGGTGACAGAGGTATTGACGGGCCCGGGCAGGACTTCAAGGGCGATGGTGGGGTGGGCATTGTAGTGTGCGATTGGGTTGGCAAGGACGGAGATTGGGATCTGGTGCGGTGCATCGTGGGCATGAACAGCCGGTTACTGCTGCGGGAGAAGGGCATTGGGTGGCGGTGAGCATGCTGCCTATGGACTGGTATGACTGATGGTGGTATGACTGCTATGAAACGCTATTATGCGCACTGAGTGCCGCAGCTTCTTTCATCCACGCTCCTCGCGTCGTCCACGCTCCACGCCTCCCTGCACGCTCTACGCCTCGTCTTCGCTCTGCGCTTTCGCCGCCTCCTTCGCTTCCGCCTTCGCCTCTAGCCTTCTTCTCGCCTCCTCCCTGCAAGCAGAGCACCTCCCATCGACCATGGACCTGTCTCCGTGCGCCCTCGCATGCAGTTCGAAGAAGACGCGCATGTACTCCATCTCTTCGAAAATCACTTCCATGCCGCTGCGAATGTTCTCTTGCTCTTCCTCTGGCAATGTGTCGCACGGGTTGTCGTCCAGGTACTGGTTGATCCGCTGCAAGGTGGAGACAACCCTCCCGAACTTCTCCTTGAGTGCGGCTAGCTTTGCTTGCCTGCTTGAGTGGACTGATGGAGATGGACTGTCGCTGGTCGCTGGTGCCACTGGGCTTGTCGCCTTCTCCGTACCGTCCGGGGCAGCGTTCTCCGTGAGTGGGGCGGCGCTGTTCTGCGCGGCTTCCTTTGGCTCTTCGACGGCGTCCGTGGCTTGACTTTGCTTGCTGAGCTCAATGGCTTGCTCGATGTGCGCATAGAATGACGCCCAATCCCGTCCGGAGCTGTCGATTTGTTCCGATTATGGGGACGCCTCCTCCATGAACGGGTTCAACGGTACAGTCCTGCCGGTCTGCCTGGGCGGATTGGTCATAGTCTTGGTGCTAATATGGGAATCTTTTCAACGCAAAGTAGAATGAACAGCAGCTTATGGTTATATGTCTGGTTGTAGTCCGAGAAACTTCCTAAGGCTGTTTGCCCAAGCGACAATGGAGTCTGCGACATGGTTCTATTAGTGGCCAAAGCCTTTGACGGAAGACGAGCAACCCTAGGAGGCTTTCCGGCGCAGAGCTTGGAAGTGACGGTACCCACAGCCTACAGTGTCTACCAAGCCTGTCGGCTTGTACGAACGCCGCTTCCAGGACTGACGGTTCACTTCTTAACATACCCACCTGCGATGCCGCCGAAGTGCAGAGTTCTCACGGTGCAAGGAGATCAACAAATCAGAAGGCATGGTTGCTGATCTCTACGAGGGCCGACGTTGAACAGTTCCACCTTCTAGAGATAATGCCAAGCACTGCCACCGTGCCATCACTCCACGATCACTTTGCTCTCCGCGCCCGTCTCCTCTGCATCCGCCGCTTCCGCTCCGTCACGCTCAGCTGCCACCTTCCGCTTGACCATCTCCTCCACCTCCTGCTCGCAAGTCTGACACCTCTCCCCGTTCGTGAGACGCTCGTGGGTACGAACCTCGCCGGCATGCGCCGCAAGCAGCACACCCATGTACGCCAACTCCGCCGCCAGTCGCATCACCGAGACCTTCAGTTCATCCTTCCTGCCCTGCGACCAGTCCTCGAAGCGGGTCTCATCGAGGAACTTGCCGAGCTCGCGGGTCTTGGTCATCGTGCTGTCTCTCAGCTTTTGGAATGTCTCCGTTGCTTCTTCCTGGGTGAGAACTCGATCGACGTAGGCCTTGAACTCCTCGCGAGCCTTTTGGGTCGAGAGATCGGGCAGCGCTGGGTGGTCGTTCATGTCTTGCAGTAGGCTGGTGATTGATTGGTGTCGGTAGGAAGGCAGAAGATGTTGGCGGCTCACGGTGTATTTATCGTTCCAGTGGCAGCTACAGGTCTTTCAGCATATTGTTTGCTAGAAGATGGTGGAAGCAACTATGCCTTATAGCTAGGCAAGCACCCAGACAAAGGATAGCCGAAGAGCGTACGGCGGCTTTGTGGCATGCACGAGATACTGAGGGGCTGTTGCAACGTGGCAAGTTCATGTGTTGGAAATGAGGTGGCGACATTGTGAAAGGGTATGAACAGAGATGGGTATAGACAAGAACGTGAGACTGTGCAACGAAGTACGGTATCGCGTTGCCCGAAGGCAAGTATGTGAGCTCAGTTACACCGCATTCGTCGAGGCAGAGCTACACTTCAACTTTCCCGCTTGCTGCAATGCTCCCTCACTCTCCCCGCCCGCTTCCCCTGCGCGATGCCTCTCCTACTCACTGCCCACGGGGCTCTCCGCCTCCCGGCCCGCCTCGCACCAACCACCCGCCGCCCAGCCAGCCGGTGCGTCGTTGCTGCCCTCCCTCAGTACCTCCGCCTGCGACTCCGCGATGCGCTTGAACGTCTCCTTCTCGACCGCGCTCTTACGCGCCGGCGTGAGTCTCGGGTGCACAGCAAGGTGTGCGTGCAGGAAAGGAAGCACCGCCACATCGCCCACAGCATACCTCTCCATAACCTCCGGCAGCGGATCGATCGCCCACGCCTCCTCTGCCTTCCACCCGTCCTCCAGCATGCCACCCCCGTCGCGCAGCTCCTGCTTTGCCTGCTCCCGTTCCCCCGCGACCGTGCTCCAGCCGGCCTTCAGCAACAGGTCCGCCACGACCGACTCCCTCGCCCGCTTCTCCTGCCATCTCGGTCCCTCGGAAAACACCAGGCCGCCCTCCTCTTTCGTCGCCAGCCACGCCCTCTCCTGCAGGTAGGGTAGATGGATGCGGCTTTGTACCGCAGTACCGAGACTCTTTACCTTTGTGCGGCGCTTGGCATCTGCTGTACTAGCCAGCTCGAGGAGTTGCAAGTCGGTGACCGATGCGGGATTGAGACGGACACCGTGGTGGGAGAACAACGCATCGCTGTCTCCACGACAGTCCCAGAACGCCTTTGCGATCGCGCCGGACTCGAGGATGTCTTTGAGCGTCTCGGCCGCGGCACCCGGGGTGTTGAAGGCGGCGGCACCGAGCTGGGCGACGTGGAGGAGCCAGACGATGCTCACCGCTGGGCAATAGATCTGCAGGAGCTGGAACGTGCCGTCGCGACCGAGGTGGTAGCCTTCGAGGTCTAGGTAGAGTGTGCTCGCCGTTGTGCCAGTGCCATGGCTGTCGCAGATGACGTTGATCATGTTCTGCACACACTTCGCGTCGCAGACATGAAGGACAGTATACTCGGGGAGGGGAGTGGTTGGGCCGGCGTTCGGGCTGTACCTCTCGGTATCCTGGGTCCGGATGCGCTCAAAGAAGAGGTTGAGGTCGGCCTGGAGCTCATCGAGTTTGTGATCCTTGACGAGGCTGGGACGGTTGAAGGTGTGGAGGTTCTTGTTCATGGAGGCGATGCCGCTCTTCAAGTTCTGCTTCAAACGTGCCAAGAGCTCGTCGCCTTGGAGCTTCTTCACAGCCTTTGGCAGCACGGCATCCGGCGGATTCAACATCTCCAGCACCATCTTGAAGATGCGGTCGTTGTGGAAGATGTGGGATGGGATTGCTGTGTACCAGTGAGTATGTATGTGTAGACTCGTCATCGGTATAGAGGCTGAACAGTGCGCACTGCGTGTATTTCCGAGATCCTCCTCCTCGCTGACCGTTGGGTCGGCGCCACTCATAGCCACGCGCAGTCGGTCTGCGACTCAGCGATAGAAAGGACGCCGGTTGTTGTATTTACTTTGGAAGGGCAGGTGTATTGAGGGGGATGAGTTGATGAGAGCGCTCTGTGGAATAGCGGTGGATGGAAGATGCGGACAGTAAGAGAGCAGCAAGAAGAGGATCATATAGTCAGCCGACGAAATCTTGTTTCGTTAGCGTAGCATGTGCACAGCGCAGGTGAAGTCTCATTCACGAGAAGACAGGCCGGCTTTCTTCGGCACAAGCCAGATAAGAAGAAGCAAGCACGTACCCTTTGAAGCACAATGACCATTCACACAGACAATTGCCGTGGTTGAATGGGTAGCATGGCGGCATGTGACCACACGCACGTGGGCTGAACTCGAGTGGTGACTCATGCGATGAATGTCGATGCCCCCGGTTTGGCCTCGACGACGGAAGTCTTAGTCGGTCTCTCTTTCCCTAACGCTCGGCTAACGCTCGGCATGGTGCCAGATGGTCAGCTACACCTCTTGACCTCCACCCGCACCCTCGCCTCCCGCCCTTCAACATACGTCCCCACCGCCCTCGTCCCCGCCACCAGCTCCACCTCCCTCGCCACCATATCTCCGTAACCCCTCTCCGCGCCGCCCACGCCCACATCCACATCCTCACACTTTTCCTCCTCATCACCATCATCATCATCATCATCACTACTGCACCACCCGTCCGGAGCATCCTCGCCGTCGCCCCGCGCGACAGGATCGTACTCCCCGGTTTCCCACACCAGGCGGAGCTTGAGGGGCATGACCCCCAGCTTCTTCCCCACAAGCCCGAGGAGGGTGTAGATATTCGCTGCTTGGGGGATGGACGCGGTCCACGTCTGAGTTGGCGTTGGCGAGGCAAACGTGATCGTCACGAGCCTGGCAGCGAGGCTATTCGCATCCAGCCCGTCGGTCCTCCGCTCAGCCTGCCGCGTCAGAGCCGGCTCGCCATACTCCTCGCACAGCGCGGCCCATCGCGGATGCCGGGCCCGCACTCCAGCCGCCGCTTGAGCCTCCGAACCCGCTGCATGCGAGATCTCCACGGCGATCTGGCTGAGATAGTACGTCTCGGCATTCAAGCGCTCCTTGTGCGTGATCTTGGAGTAGTTGAGCGTGGCCAGCCCGGGTAAGCGGGCCATGGTCAGCATATAGCCATCCTGTGAGGTCTGCGGCTTGCCTTCCGCGGACTTGAGGTTCGCGTAGAGTGGGTTTCCGGTCGTGCGCAGATGGGTGAGATTGGGTAGGGAGGCTGCGAGGGCGTTGAAGAAGGCCCAGTCGTCGATCTTGTTGCGCCGGACGTCGAGTTCGCGGATGCTTGGCATGGCGTCCACGACATGCTGACCGTTGATGCCGACAGTGGCTATGCTGTTGTTCTTGAGCAGAAGAGTCTCCACCTGGCCGTCAAGAACACAACCCACGTCCGCCAGCGCCGTGAACTCATTTCCGCTGAGATCGAGCGTTCGCAAGCCTTCGGGGAGCTGGACCTTCTCAGCGCTTTTCCACTCATTGTTGTGGGCTACCAACGTGTGCAGGCCAGGGAAGGTACGGCCCACGGTCCACGCGAGCTCCTCCTTCCACTTGAGGAGAGTTTTCGACAGGCTGAGGGTCCTAATTGCTGGAAGGGATGCCTTGGGGAGCTCGGGTACATCCTCCGGTATGGAAAAACGGTTCCCATCAAGCGTTAAGCTCCGCAATTTCGGCAGACGGCAGCAGATAGCGTAGGCTTCGTCCAGACTCTCAAACAGGTTGCTACCGATGTCGAGATCGGTAACTTCTTTGCACACTTCCGCGATGGCTTGGTTATCAGGGTCGTCTGGGCGGTAGCGGATGCACATGTGGTCCAGCACCAGGACATGGATCCCTCGCAGCTCGGCTTGGCGGCGGGCAAACTTGTCGAAACCGACCTCTTCGGCCTGCTTGGTGGAGAAGTAGATCGTCTCGTGCTGCGTCTCGTCGGCCGAGGCATACTTCTCCCTCAGCGCCTCGAGGAAGGTTCGTGGTTTGTCCCATGGCTGGTTGGGGCGCAGAAAGGAGGCAGCGGTGGGCGAGCTGCTTCTGCCTAGGGAGTGAGCTTCAGAGCGTGCTAACATCCAATCACCCTGCAATGCACCTACATCGGAAGTATTCCACGCCATTGTGTGTACCGTTGTGCTTGCCTCGTTGAGTGTCATCCCATTCCACTCCGAGCCATGCGCCTGGCTTGCTGGCTACCGTGCCTACATAGCGGACTGTGCATAGTTGGCCCTTGAGGGAGAGGCGTTGGCCTACGTGGTGTGTCATCTCGAGTGTAGCATGACCAAGATGTTCGACAACTGCAGTACGTGTGCATACAGATGCAGTCGTCCCGTTGTATATGGAAGTCTGCACTGAAGTTCGAAAGTGGCGTCTGTGTGGCGCGGTGGCCTAAAGTTCCACCTTCCCGCATCCCATCTCCGATCCATTACTACTATCATTCGCAGTCGGACACATCAACTCGCGCACTCTCTACACCACACCACAACCACCCATTACTGCCACCGCCATCACCATGGACTACCAAAACCGCGCCGGCTCCAAGTTCGGCGGCGGCGGCGTCGCCTCGCAATCCTCCACCAACGCCGACCGCCGCGAGCGCCTGCGCAAACTCGCGCTCGAGACGATCGACCTCGACAAGGACCCGTACTTCTTCAAGAACCACGTCGGCTCCTTCGAGTGCCGCCTCTGCCTCACAGTCCACCAGAACGATGGCTCCTACCTTGCCCACACCCAAGGCCGCAAGCACCAAACCAACCTCGCCCGCCGCGCCGCCAAAGATGCGCAGATGGGCCGCAAGAAGGAGGACGAGGGGTACACGGGCGCCAACGCCATCCAGATCAAGCGCAACGTGGTCAAGATCGGACGGCCCGGGTATAAAATCACCAAGACGAGGGATCCCGTGACGCGACAGCAGGGTTTGCTGTTCCAGCTGCAGTACCCGGAGATCACGCCCGCCGTAATACCGCGCGTGCGCTTCATGTCAGCTTATGAACAGAAGATAGAGGATCCGCCGGACAAGGCGTACCAGTACCTGCTCGTGGCCGCGGAGCCGTACGAGACGTGCGGCTTCAAGCTGCAGGCGCGCGAAGTGGATCGGCGCGAGGACAAGTTCTGGACGTGGTTCGATGGGGACAGCAAGGAGTTTTGGGTGCAGATTACGTTCAAGACGGAGCGCGAGGAGAGGTATTCGGGCGTGCCGGGTTTGGCGCCGAGCGGTGGGTCGAGAGGCGGGCGATGAGGATCGGGGCAGTCGCATGCAGGCAATGGAGAGTGTGTGTGTTCGCCGTTGTGGTGATGCCACGATATATAAACGCACAAGCGGCGCCGACGAACCGCGGATGGGACAAGAGAACGTTCAAAAAGCGCTCGTCTTTGGACCACTCGCGCCTGTCACGGATCGAAGGTTCGAGCGCAAAGGGCGCGAGGAGCGCTGCCTCGCTACACAGGCGAGAGAGAAAAGAAGTCACAAGGGACACGGGAAGGTGTGGCACCCATCAACGTGAGTCTGACCTCTCTAAACCGTTTCCCAGCTAGTATTGTAACTAAAACGTACCCAAGCCATACCACCGACGCACCCTTTGCTCCCTCCATCCTTTACTCGTACGCATAGAATATATACAAGTCCCCCCCCGCACCCCCGGCACCTCCCCCTCCGCCTGCACGCTTCCGACTCCGAATCGAAGGCGAGAAGGGTCTTCATGTTCGTCGCGACACAAACTCAATCAACTCGCTTCCCTGCGCGCCCTACTTCGCGACCTGCATGGGCCTCTCGGCCACCACGCCATTCCGCGACTGTCGCCTCGGCGCTCTTGCTTCCGTTCCGTCCTCCCCACCAGCTTCTTCTGCGACGACCTGCCCAGGCTCCCCCAGCCGCCGCCACAGCCCTCCGCGAAAGTCGCCCCGACGCTCCTGCAGCGGCACACCGCCTGCCCTTGCGCCGGTCGGAACGTACTGCTCACCCTCACATCGCCCGCCAGACTCCACGCTCAAAGTCGTGCTGGCGCGCAGCTGTTCCTACCACCGCGCTGGCACGGCCCAGTCACCATCAGGCCCGTTCCCCACTATGGAACTCCGCAAACAACATGATTCGAGCTGTCAGCGAACCTGATCCCACTTCGCCCTTGGCAGCGCCTTTGCCAGCCAATATATCGGATCCAGCTGGTTCGCTCGCACACTCCGGGGGCTCGGGGATGTAAAGACGCGGGTTGCCCCCTTCGAACATCGAAAGCGGGGAGGTTATTGGCGCTTGTTTGTTAGAAGATGGTGGGGGGGGCCTGAGGGGACATC
Organism: Oleoguttula mirabilis; assembly: GCA_035135055.1. Lineage (NCBI taxonomy): Eukaryota > Fungi > Ascomycota > Dothideomycetes > Mycosphaerellales > Teratosphaeriaceae > Oleoguttula > Oleoguttula mirabilis. The sequence continues at coordinate 10,534 of JAVFHQ010000104.1, read as the reverse complement.
GGCCGCCGGAGCTGGTTGGCTTGGTTTGACGCAGGGCTAGAGAGAGACAGAGAGGGGGGTTCGTTTGGTTGTCGTGGTGCGACCAGTGGGCTGCCGGTAAAGCTGGCTGGCCGCGGCCCCAACGCACCTCTGGCCGCCGTGACGGTCGGATTGGCGGATGTGTCGATGAGGAGGTTGTGGGGGGCTGGACGCACGGCGAGGTGGGAGATGATGTTGCGCAGTTCGGGGGAGATGGCTGAGGAAGCCGGTTTTGGGGCGGGGCATGCCGCTGCTGCTTGCGGGCGCGGGCGATGGAGCGGAAGCTGAAGGACGGTCTGCCATGTCTTTTGGCTGATTTTGACTGGGATTCTAATCGGGGGCGTATTGGTTTGTATGGTGTTCGAGGGGTGTGACGGGGGGAGATGTTGGGCAGTGTTCGCGGGGGGGGGTTTATTGTTCACGGGAGCTTTTCGTTCTTTGGAGGGTCATAGGGGTGTGGAAGTGTCATGCTGCTTCCCGGTAGTTGCTTAAGTTGGTTTCCGTGTGTCTCTGTACCCATGGCACCGGGATTTATAGATGGGGTCGTCCATGTGTCGTCTCGCTTATACAGCGAAGCTTCGGCGGGATCCGCTTACCTCCTATGGGCTGTGCTGTGCTCTAAGAGGCGCAGGCTGAGACAACCATCGATGGAAGGATTCCGTCCCGCACTTGAACATCATTACATATCGTGTGAAATCCGAGTGGCTGTCTGTTCTATGCCACAGCGCCCCAACAAGGTCTCGAGTGGTTCACAGTCGGCGCGATGGCGACGGACGACAGTATGCCGACTTTCACCATCGACCTAGACGACCCTATACCGGCGCCAACAATCGGACCCCAGTCCCAAAGGGAAGCCCAGATCTCACGGCTTGCCGAGCACATTGCTAGATCCATGACCCGACATCAACGCGCGCTCACGGGCCTGACACCGTACCTTATAGCTTTGACGTTCACCGTGCTGGCCTGTGCCCTGCTGCAATGGCCGCGCAAGAGGTGGCTGCCACGACTTGCAGACGTCAACACCTTCCTTTTCTGTGCCGCTCTTAGCTGGCAACAGCGCCCTCACTTGGCCCTTCTGGCGGCGAACCTCGCGGTGGGACATGTGATCTGGACTTCGCTGCCTGGCTCCTCGCTGGTCGTCGCGGAACATCTTCTGCCAACTCACAAGGAGTTCATGCACTCGCTCGTCACGACGACCTCTGCGCTGGTGGATGGGGAGGAGGGGGAGGAGGAGAAGATGGCTTGCATGGTCTGCTGGTGCGGTGAGAACCCGCTCGCGGACCTTCCGTGCGGCCATCAAGCTTGCACGGGCTGCTTGCAATCCATGGGCAGCCACCAGCGCCAAATCGGCTGTCCCCTCTGCCGCCAACCACTCTTCCGCGGCGACGAGCGCCTGGCTTTCCACCTCCGAAAAGGCCGCGTGGTCTCCGTTGCTATCAATGCCGTGCTCTCCAGTGTTACCATCGCCTACCGCTTACGTCGCGGTGAGTCTTGGAGGGCTTTCATCTCGGTGCTCATGTTGCTGCTGTCCGTCGTGTCGACCTGGCTCGGCTTCCCTCTCAAGCAGCTCCAAGGCTCCGGGGGCAACTGGTGGCGCGGCCCGGACAACAGCAGCACTGGCGCTTTGTGGCGGGGGCCGGGTTTTCAATTCGGCGCTGCGCTCGTGCCGGTGGTCTTGGAGTGGATGACTATTTGGGAGTTTCGCTGAGATTGAGACGACGTTTGTGACAGCTCCTTCACATAGACTGGAGAATTCGACAGTAGGCGGTGCGCAAGGACATGTGCTCAAGCGGACACCGCGGAACAGTAGAAGTGGGGAAGGAGAGCGCTCGGAGTGGCTGCGACATGTCGCCGAAGAGCAGCGAACAGCACAATGGATTATGATTTGGCTGTCCAGTTGCTTCTACGCCCGACAACACTGCACTGGCCTGCACACTTGCTCTCGCCAAGCGATGGTAGAAAGCGCGCTCTCTTGATGTGCCTCACGCTGCTTCGCCTCTCAGCTGTGGCCATTCCATCCCTCGCAGACCACATGCCGAAATGCTAAAGGCTTGGCCAGCGCCACCTTCAGCTTGCCAACAGCATCATCCACACGCTTCACGAACTACTGCCTCACACTGCGCCACCGAGTCCAGGTCCTCCGCAGCCACTCTGAGCAAGCTCGAGCCATGCAGACGGCCAATCGGGACCTTGTCTCCCACAGGCATCCAAGGGTCACAAGGCTCTTCGCAGACGGTCAATAGACTGTCAGGCATGGGGCTCAGACTCTCGGCTATAGAGGAATGCGTACGGTCATGGTGAAGGCGTTCTTGTACACGATCGCATCGTCACACTCGGAGCCTCGCACCAACATCCTCTCGCTCCTGGCCAGCTCGCCCTGGTCGGTGCCCATCTTGGCAGTTGTTGGAAATGTCTTGCTTTATAGGTATTGCTAGGCGCTGGCGAAGTCCGTGCTTGAGAGAGGGTAGGGCGTGTGTACGATCGGTCCGTTGTGGGGTGGTAGGAAGTTTTGGGCAGGATGTGCGGGAGTAGTCATATGTGCGTGCTCGGCCACCGCTGCTCGACTGATCCTTTTGGGACTGACATGGCGGTTGCAGCTGCTGTTTGTTCAAGCCCAGCTACCCGTCAAACGCTGCAAAGTCGTGGATCTCTGATGTCGAGTGGTGGGTCTGTGCTTGCACTCGTCGTTGGCCAGCAAAGCCTTCCGCGTCAAGCCCAGCTTCGGAGACAGGCTACGTGTCACGGGAGCCCACGTGCTTGCAGCTTTCCGTCAACGAATGGTGGGCCTAGAGCAATGAGATCTAAATCATACAGCTCGAATGGTGACGTACATTCATTCTTACGCTCACTTCTCCTTTCCCTTCAACCGTAGGTGACCAGGTCATCCCTCCTCTATCTCCAACGCCTTCTCGTTGGTCGTCTTATGGATCTTCCCGGCAACAAAATGATCCTTCATTCTGTCGTTCTGGCTAACGAACCAACACAAAATCATGCATAGCCCGCCGAACGCGAAGCTAGCAAGAAAGACGGTGCGGTAAGCCTGCGAGTTCGCCACTCTGTACGCTTGGCTCACACTAGCCAGGGTGTGCGGATTTATGCCCGGCACCGCCGTGCTGTTCGGACTCGTCGTGCCCCCTAATCCCGAGATAAGCGCAGGTATGGACGACGCGGGCAACCCCGCGGCTTCGGCAGCAGGAACAACGTTCGCGCGGATGGTGGTTGTAAGCCGGTTGGAAAGGATCGTGGCGTAAATGGCGACAGCAAGGCAGGAGCCGAAGGCGCGGATGGCCGATGGCGCCGCTAAGGCCGCCGGCTGTGCCGATCTCTTCTTCGCGGTGGCTATGCACAGCTTAGTAAAACAGCCCAGGTATAAGCTTTCCAGAGCATGCTGTTGTCTTCCTGAACACCTTGCGGGCAATAGTCGCAGCGCGTATCTGGGATAGCAGTCAGCTAGCAATGCCTGGCGGAAACCCCGAAGGCCTTCCTGGCTTACCCACCCCTGTTCGGCCCATTGGTGAGTCCGGTTTTAATGACTGTGATCTTGGTTTAGCATCTCCGATCGCGACGGAGTTGCGCCATTCGCGACGACCGGGCAGTTCAATGGAGACTGATGGTTCTAGGCAATATGTACAACACTGGACTCGTTAACGCTATCTTCGAAGGCCTTTACTAGCCACAGCTACAGGCCGACTACAGTTGTCCAACAGGCAATTGTACCTGGAACTTTGAGACGCTCGGCGTGTGCCGCGAGTGTACAGACGTCTCGTCTACTGTCCGCACCAATTGTAAAGGAGGCCAATTAAACTCGTGTTGCTGCGGGGGACATCGAAGTCGTTCAATTGTGCGAATACAAGATGCCAGGTGGACTGAGCGCATCTGCTTGTACATGCAGAGGACAACAGAACAACAGTCTGTTGCTGAACACCAGTTTCTTTGGCGCGACGATAAGGACGAGCGTCTTGGTCTCCAGAAGCGATACAATAAGAAAACTGGTTTTCAGATTGGTGCCGACTCCTACCACTCCAACCCCTCCAGTAACGTTGAAGTTCATGTTCGCATCGAAGCCGTACTCACGGTGCAAGGAGGCGTATCGGTTGCGGTAGGTGCTGTTAATGGTTCATGTGTGCGTGCGGTTCCAAGCCCAATCCGAAATGCCGTGGCCAGTTCCATTCTCATCGACGTTGGTTCTCTAGCAAGGTCAGGGCTTGTACGTCCGATTGGCCGACCATCGCGGATATGCAGTAAAAAACGATTCGCAGGGCATTGCATGGGACGAACAGCGCGTACATGGGGTGGTCTGAAGAGCCACGAGTGGCCGTGACGCTGATGTCTGCCGGGGCGCCTTCTTGTACGTCGCCTGTTGTCTCCGGAGTGAGCCGCGACGAGCCAGACACCTTTAGCACAGGTGATGGCAACTGCCCTCGCGTTTGACAGATCGCACTGGACTGCAAGTGTGTCCTGTGATCGCAGCGCCGTGATTCTGACGAGAGCCGATGCTGAATGTGTGTGAAGAGGATATACCCCTCGGAGAAGCGGTTACGTCGGATGTTAAAGAGAGGCTAGTATTGTTAGAACTAGAAGATACTAAGGAAATAATGGGGTCCTTAAGACCTAGCACTCTCGCTATAAGCTAGTTGCTCTGTTTCCTAGCTTGAGGCAAAGGCACGGTGGAAGGGTGGGATTGGATATATATTTTCTGTTCAACAAGAGAAGACCGACGAGGCAGTTGAACTGCTCACGCCAGCGTCGCGTAGCTTGAGACAAACATCATCTTGAGAAAGTTGACATGTGAATCGTACCACCGGAATCCATACGGCTGTCGACAAGGCGCGGCTGCCAGCTGAACGCTGCATCTGATGATGGTGAGACGATTTCTTTCTCACACGGTCCGAGTGGTCCAGGTATCAGATTACCCCAACTGTAAGGTTTCAACTTTGCAATTCGTTGCTTCCGCAAAGCATCCCCGCCCGGCGAAACCTTCGTCGACGGCCTCGACCATCGGGTTCGGGGTGACCACCGTCACCTGGTAGAAGGAGAGTGTGGAGTTCGGTAAGGGAACCGATCTGTGGCGTATGGATGTCGCACGTGTCCATAAAGAAGGAGCTGAACTAGGGATGTTGAACTTGAATCGCTGTGATTGAAACTCAAGTCTCATGTACGGTTGTTGACGCGTGGCCGCCGACTTGGGTGTTGCAAGTTGCGGGTAGCTCGGGCTCATCCGGCGAGCCTTAACGGCCCAGGCCACAGGGCTGCAGAGCCTCACACATTCCTACTATTCCTGAACCGTGCCCAACGATCCTAACTTCCTCCTGCCGCCGTGCCGCCACGCATGCATTTTGGAACTTCGTCGCGGGCTTTCCACGGCTCCATTAGCAGAAGAGACTTTCGCGGCCGTGCTTGCGCCGCGACCTGGACTGCGACGCGTCGACGATTGCACCATGGTCCATGGACCATGACGACGTCGAGCTCTTGCGGCGACCTGCGCCTGCTCCTGTCTGCCATCTGGACTCTGGAACACGACTAGCTCTGGCTTTCTCGGGACTCCGTATGTTAGACTGACCGCTAGGGATGGCATCTGGACACGCCCGTCACGCCGTCCAAAGGGTTTGTACTTAAGCTGGCGTTGACCTTGGTCTACGTTATTTCTGCCTATTCCTCTCGCCCTTCATTTGTCATCGCTCTCTTCCTCCCTTCCGCAAGTATGAAGGCTCTTGTAACTCTCGGCGCGGTGTCCGCCCTGGTTGCTGGCAGCTGTGCTGCGCTGAACTCCACCGCTGGTGCCCTGCTGTCTTCCGGCAATGGTATGTACAACGGAGTCCGGCATGGCGAGCACCCAACTGTCTCATGTACTGACTCTGATGTAGTCGATCTTGGCGAATACGAAGTGGCTTACGGGAAGGCCAAAGCATTCGTCGCCCAGCTCACCAACTCCCAGAAAGTCTCCATCATCACTGGAAGCAGCTTCAATGGCACCAACACTACATGGACGGCACTCACGAACAAGGACGGCTTCGCTGGCATCAACAACCAATACTACGTTTCTGGATTCACGATGGGCAACGCTCTCACCCAAACATGGGACAGGGACCATATGTACGCTATTGCTAAGGCGTCTGGCCGTGAATTCTACCTCATGGGCTACAACCTCGTCAACGGCCCGGTGGTTGGTCCTCTTGGTCGCACACCGTGGGGCGGTCGCCAGCCGGAAGCCTTTTCCCCGGATCCGTACCTTTCGGGCATCACGTTGGCGCGGACGGTCAAGGGCATGAATTCTGCTGGTATTGTCACAGCTGGCCGTCACTTCCTCCTGAACGAGCAGGAGACCAACCGAACCAGTCCGTATTCTAGCAATGCGGACGATAAGACCATCCACGAGCTGTACCTGTGGCCGTTCGCTGATGGCACCAGAGCCGGTATGGGCGCAGTCATGTGCGGCATGACCCAGGTCAACGGCACTCTGTCGTGCGAGAGCAGTGACCTCATCAGCGGGCTGTTGAAGGAAGAGCTCGGGTTCCCGGGCCTGGTGCTTCCGGACGTCAACGGGCAAACGACGTCGTATCAATCTGCTAACGCCGGTCTCGACTTCGGCTCAAGCAGCTACTGGACTACTGCAATCTTGGAGGCTGGTATTGCGAATGGCACTTTCACTCAGGCTCGCCTTGACGATATGGCTGTACGCAACGTTATCGGTTACTACTTTGCTGGCCTGGACAACGGCGAGCAGCCCTCCGAAGCTGACACGACTGAATACCGCAGTGTTCGCGCGGGCCATGCCAAGCTCATCCGGAAAGTCGGTGCCGACTCACTAAGTCTGTTGAAGAACAACAACACCAACGGCGGCGGTCTGCCTTTGAACACACCGATGGTCGTCAGCGTGTTCGGTGCTCACGCCGGGCCTTGCCTCGTAGGTCCGAACCAAGCATTCACTGTCGAGGGCTCGAGCGGCGATATCTACCAAGGCCACCTCGCATCGGCCACCGGAAGCGGTCAGCTCTCATTCTCATATCTGGCTACACCATTTCAAGCATTGAGCTTGCGGGCTGCCGTAAGTTTCGCCCCAACACGTAGAGGTTTGGCGGGGTTTTGATACTAACAGTGGTCTTGATAGGCCGATGGCACAATGTTTCGATGGATCATGAACGACACCTACACTTCTTCATCCAGCAGCTCCATGTCTGGGGGCGGTGGTGGCAGTATGCCAAGCACGAGCGGCAACTCCACAGACAGCAGTGGCTCGAGCTCGGGCAACAGCAGTAGCTCGATGTCTACCGGTGGTGGCGGCGGAGGTGACGCCCTCAGCAATCTCGGTACTGGCACTTCCGTTACGCCCTCCTTCGCCGCCTATGCGGAAGATTCTGACGTCTGTCTCGTGTTCTTGAACGCCTTTTCCGGAGAGGGCGCAGACCGCGGCGAACTGTACAATGCAGACCAAGACACATTGGTCAACACCATCGCGGATAGCTGCAATAACACTGTCGTCGTCATCAACACTGTCGGCCCAAGGCTAGTCGATCAATGGATTGAGCACGAGAACGTCACCGCTCTGCTCTACGGAGGCATGCTCGGTCAAGAGTCTGGCAACGCCATCGTCGATGTCCTGTACGGCGACGTGAACCCGAGCGGGAAGTTGATCAACACCATTGCGAAGAACGAGACGGACTACCCGGTCGAGATCTGCGAAACCGCTCAGTGCAACTTCACCGAAGGTGTGCACATCGACTACCGGTACTTCGACGCCAACAACATCACTGTTCGCTACCCATTCGGCCATGGCCTTTCGTACACCACCTTTGAGTACGGCTCAGTCTCTGCCTCTAAGAGTAACGGGACAGCGCTGAGCTCGACGTATCCCACTGGCAAGATGACGCTCGGCGGCTACGCCGACCTGTTCGATGAAGTCATCTCCGTCACCCTCAGCGTCGCAAACTCCGGTGCCGTTGCCGGTACGGAGGTGGTGCAGCTCTACGTCGCCTACCCGGCTGCCGCCCAGCAGCCCATCCGCCAGCTGCGTGGCTTCGAGAAGATTCAACTGGCTGTCAATGCTTCGTCGACCGTTGACTTCAGCGTCCGTCGGAGGGACATCAGCCACTGGGACGTTACTGCGCAGCAGTGGGCGATTGCGAGCGGAACGTACACGTTCTCGGTTGGCTCAAGCTCGAGGGATTTGAGGGGTAGCGCTACGCTGGTCATTTGAACGTCCTAGGAGAGCGGGCAAGTGTAGGAATGGGTGGTGTACGTTGCTTAGATGCCGAACTTGAGAGGTAGAAAGATAGTGTAGCAGCAATGCGAAGAATATTGTGTAATTACCCACCCCATTTCCCGCGCCGCTGCCCGTCACGCTCGTCTCCGCCAACAGCTCATTACCCGGCCGTTGCCATCGTCGACCTTCTACATGACTATGACCTTGACCTGTGCTACATTCATTAGCATCTAGATGAAAGCCAAGGACATGACACTAACTTCCGCGGCTAGCATCCGCGTCTGCGCATACCCGTACGCCCTCTAGGTTGCCAATCGACCTAGAGTTCCGACCGTATAGCTTAGCTGCGTCTCTAGATCTTCGTAGATAGTATCTATATTTGCTTGAGCCGAGCCTAGGAGATTTCGGCTTAGGTATTAGTAGAAGTATTCGACTATATTGCGCCTAGGATTATTGCGCCTAGGATTATTATACCTAGAGATACTAGGCAATTTATAAGGATATACGCTTATGCGAATAGCGTAAATAGTAGGAGTAGGAAGGAGATTAGTAGACTAAATAAGTATAGAGCTTTCTAATAGAACCTTATAGATAGCTATACTCGAATTAGTCTACTCTTTCTAAAGCGTAGAATAGATTACTATAGTATAGCTCTTAAACTATAAGGAAGGCTACTAATAAGTATTATAGTATAAGCACTTTATTATACTAAGTACCTTCTATAATTAAGTCTATATTTCCTATCTATAATACCTACTAGTAATACTATAATATAGTCTAATAGTACTAGCTCTACTCTACTTATAATACTTCTAGACTTAAGTATAATCTCTTTCTATACTTTTTATATAAACTAAATAGTAGTTATTTCTATAGCTAACCTACTTCTTTCTTCTATCTATTCTATCTATAAAACTTCTAAGTTATTATCTAAGGAAAGCTAGATAATACTAGCTAATCTATATCTTCTATTTCTCTTTATAAACTACTATATTACCTTCTTAGCTATAAATTAAGTCTTAATAATACTAATTATAGTCTTAATATTTAGACTATCTAACTAATCTAGTAGGTTATTCTATATATATAATATAAAGCTTAACTAGTAAGTAGGTATAGGATTACTAAGGTAGTAGATAACTATACTCTTTAAAGCTACGACTATTTATAGTATAATATTCTACTTATTTTATATAATCTATTTATTATACTCTTTATATATTCTTATCTAGTAGTAGGTATTAAAATAGGCCTTATAAGTAGAATATATACCTTTATAGAACTATATATTATATATATAACTATAATAGTATAGAGCTTTAGTAGATATAGACTTAATATTCTTAATCTTATAGATAATAGCTTTATCTATTACTAATATATCTCTAACTATATATTATTAATTATAGAAAGTAACTAGAAGTAAGTTAACTTACCTTTAATAATATACTAGAATAAAGCTCTTAGTTAATACTTTTATATAGACTTCTAGCTTTAATTTAATATAAGGTATATTAATAAAGCTACTTATTAGAATAACGCTCTACTAGTATACTATATTAGTAATAGACTAGATCTAAATAATAGAAGTCTAGTCTATAGTAAGCTCTTACTCTTTATTCTAAAGCTCTATAGTTATTTCTATTATATCTAATATAATTATATTAATTATAGAGTTAAGAAGAGAAAGTAAGTAGAAATAAGTTATAGTATTAGTTTACGCTTAAAATATATCTATAAAAATATAAAAGTATCTACTAAGAATAATATAGTACTAATAGCTACTATAGACGTTATTAAATATATCTACTATACTTAAAAGTAACTAACTAGACTTCTATATAGTAGCTAATTTACCTAGACTTAAGATATATCTTTTAAATATAATTATAAATTAACTATTAATTATAGTTAAAGCTAAGTTAAGTCTACTAAAACTAGTACTAAAATATAGTAGCTATACTTAGAGATTATCTTCTAGTTTTAACTAACTAGTTACTAGAGCTCTTAATAGAGTAATCTCTCTATAACTATTATTATAGTATATAGGTCTATACTATCTAGCCTTAGTTAAGATAATAGCTTATTTATAGATAGATAGTTATACTCTTATAATATAGTAAGTAGACTATAATTATAAGGAAATACCGGGTACGTAAGACGTTCCGGCTAGGTATATAGTCTAGCTAGCTAGCCGCCGGCTCTTAGCCGGCTACGTACTAGCTCCTAACCTACTTAGTAGCTCTCTCCTTCCTCCTACTCTTCGCTCCTTAAGTAATCGCTTAGATAGTATAGTATACTACTTAGTTACTAAGC
>JAVFHQ010000103.1:0-36423 GCA_035135055.1 Oleoguttula mirabilis | reverse complement strand
TGCTCCCATCATGGTGTCCGACACCTTCTCTTTTTTTTTGTTTTGTGGTGCGGCCCGGTGGGAGGGGGGGGGGGGGGGGGGTGACATTGATCGCAACCATCACCGTCGTCATCCATCATAGTTTTAATGGAGCCATGTCGGGCTTGATTGACGACGGAGCCTGGGCGGTTAGTAGGAGCAATATCGTAGCTCTCTGTGATGCGAGTCCAGCGTAGAGCATGGCCGACCATCCTTGCATAGCTCCACAGAGACGGACACGTGAGAGACTGCACTGCGCTCCGGTGTGGTCCGGTCTCGGCAGGTGCTTGGGCTTTCGGAAGTCGCCCGATGTTGGCACTCGGCACGTCGTCGTCCCCATGGAGCTGTCAGGGAAGTCGGCTGATGTTGTACGGCATACTCGCTTTGAAGGTGGTGAAGTCTTCAGTTGTTGACCGACCGCTTGGGCTCCGCTGGCAAGCTTGGCAAATTCCATCCCCTTGCGGGGGTTATCAGAGAGATCGATGGAGCGGCACCATGGCCCGGAAGCAGCGCAGCGACAGCAGCGCAGGCGGCGTCGGGGGCAAGAGCCGCCAGCTCACCATCTTGAACCGGCAAGCATCGCACATGAACATCCATGCTCGGAGCTGACAGCAAAGAAGCGCTCACCGACCGACGGCGGCGAAGTGGCGTCACGGAGTCACCTCAACTCTCCCGTCCCTCGACGCCGTTGGAGCCCCTTAACCAGCCCCACCCCCACCCTTCCGCCCCGCCACCCTCCGCCCGATCGGCAGCGCCGGCAGCGCCGGCATCTTGACCTCCCGCCCCACCTTCTGCACCTGCGCCACCGCATCCCCGAGCAGCACCCTCACCGCGCCCTCCAAGCGCCGGTCCTGCTTGCGGCGCAGGTACAGCAGGATGAGCCACAGGATCGCGGCGTCGGCCAGCACGAGCTGCACGCCCCACCAGCCGATGCGCAGCAGCCAGCCGAGGCCGCCGGGCCTGTTGCGCTGCTGGGCGACGAAGAAGCGGCGCGTCTCGAGCTGTTCGCGCAGGGCGGCGATTTCGGTCGTCAGGCGCATGAGGGAGGACTCGATGCGTTTGCGCCAGCGCGGGTCGGTCTCCGCGGGTTGGCGGGGTTGGGGGCGGGGCATGATGGGGTAGTGGGGATCTGGCGGGTTGTTGTTGCCGGCTAGGGTGTCCGTGGGGATTTCTCCGAAGTCGTGCACGTCGATCTGCGAGACGGGCGCGTCGACGAATTCCTCTTGATCGTCCTCCAGCGCCTCTTCCTCGTCTGCGTCTTCCTCGTCCGCCTGTGATACTGGGCTCAGCACTCGCATCTGTGTATTACGCCCGTCACCTCGCCCCGCACCCTGACCCGTACGATCCATCGCCGCCGTAGAAGAGGTGATACCGCCGTGCCCATTCCCCGAACTGCTCGACTGCATGTACCCGCTCCGCTCCAGATTCTGCAGCGGACTGCTCCGCTCACTGCCCGACGGCTGCGAGTTACTCTTGATCTGGTCCCACACGAACTCCAGCTCCTCCACCAGCTCCCGCGCCTCGTCCGTGCCGGAGGCGTACTCGTGCATTGTGCCGATCAGCTTCTCGATGTAGCGCCGCTTGGCCTCGGTGCGCGACAGGCCCTGGTTGCCTTTCCACGCGTCCCACTTCTCCTGCTCCTTCTTCAGGGCTTCGGCGCCGAGGCTCGGGTTGTCGGCTGGTGTTGGCCGGGCGGAGGTGATGGTGGCGACGTCGCCTTCCATCGACTGCTTGTACAGGCCATAGAGCGCGAGCCGGTCGGCGGCGGGCGGCTTCGACGAGCCGGGTTTGATTCGGTTGACGGTGTTGAGGGCATGGCCAAAGACGCGGTCTACGTCGAGTATTAGAGACATTGCCCGTCAGAAGTAGATGTAGCTATGTGGCGTGAGGAGATGGTGACCCTGCGTACCTACCGAGTCCGCCATGCTGCCCGGCTACTTCACATAGATTGTATGCTCAGCGCGGGTGAATGGCAGACAGTTTGCTGCGTCGATCGTCACGGAAGCCTAGCAATCACCACAACCATAGACCCAAACAGCATACAAACATGCCCTGCAACCAAACCTACCGATCAAACCAAACGATGGGGAGGAACAGGGTGGGAAGCGTGTCGTGTGGGGTACGAGTGGAGTACATGGAGGGTGGCGTTGGCGGCCATGTCCCTGTCCATGTCCATGATCGCCATCTGCATGTGCCCGCCTCGGCTCGGAGGAACACTAATTCCATTCCATTCCAATTGCAATTGCACGCGACGTGGGGTAGTGTCGCAGGACCACGCGACCGGGGGTTTGCGACCGACGTTGGCGTTTCGACGAGACCGCAAGCAGACGACGAACGGCGTTCCAGCGCGCGCAGTGTGTGGACGACTCTCACTTGTGCTCAGCATCGCCTCCGACACAGGACCTTAAGGTCTTGTTCCTGCCTCGTTCCTCTCCACCGTAGCAAGCCCCTGCTTGTCGGTCGACACCCTGGGCACGCCAGAACCGGGTAGCAGCAGGTGGCTAAAGTGTCGGTCTGCAAGTAAATCATCCCATTTTCCTCCCGAATACACCCTTCCGCCTTCTCCTCTGCTCCCCTCCAGCGCATTGTGCTGCTCTTGCTTCCTTTCACGCGCTCAACCACCAGCCAGAGAGCAGACACTTGTCGCAAACGGCCAATGGTCTGCCCCGTGTAAGAGCTGGACTTGACCTACGACCGGGACCAACGCCGTCGCACCTCATGCCTCCGGACAACCTGAAGATACCACAAGGGCAGACGTCGCTGCCGGCGAAGATGGAGCACGCCGTCGCTTCGCCCACCATGCAGGACAGCCGCACCCTCCTGGACCGGATGACCCAACAAGTTGCCGAGGTCAAGGATCTCGTCTGCATGAATGACATGCTGCGATGTCGTCTGTATGAGTCGCAGACGACCGCAGAGAAGCTGGAGAAAGTCAATGCCGGCATGCGGAACGCCAAGGCCATGCAGCAGGCGCGGTTCGACGCGTTGGACCAGGAGCACGCGAAGCTGCAGGAACAGAGCGTGATGGCGATGGAGGAGAGGAGCTTGGAGGCGGCTAGGCAGGAAGGATGTATACGGACGTGCGAGTGGGAGTGTGAGAGGCTTAGGCTTGAGAATGCCAGTCTGAAGTCCACAAGCACCGAGGACGCTGCCGAGCGCTCTGCACAGCAAAGTCGCATCGGTGCGCTTGAACGAGAGAACAAGGCCATCCTAGAGCAGAGCACCAGACAGGTCGAGGAGATGAAGAGCGTGGCAGGCGCCAACAAAGCGCTGTCGGAAGAGAACCGCAGGCTCGCGGCGCAGAACACGTTGCTTCAGACCGAAAAGATAAGCTTCCAGAAGTTCGCCTTGTGGGAAGAGCTAGACGTAGCAAAGGAGAAGGTCGCCGAGATGGAGAAGCGAGGGTTACTCGTGCAAGTCGAGCTCGACGAGGCCGCGAGGTTGCAAGATGCGCATCACGCGTCGAAGCGGCGGATCAAGGAGCTCGAGAGTGCTATGACGGGTCTACGGAAGCTGCTGTCCACCCAGACAGAGACACACGAGCTCGCTCTGAGCGCCGCCAAGGCCCAGCTGGACAGGGTGGAAGCTTGTCAGGCAGACTTCAAAAGGGCTGCCGCCTCCGAATGTGCTCGCTTTGCTGGGGAGAGGCTGCAGTATTTCGCCGCTCATACAGAGCAAGCCCTCGATCTCGCCCATGTACAAAGCGACCACTATATCGTAGCGCATGAGCTTGCGGAGATGCGGTCAGAGCATGAAGTCGCACGGGCCCAGATGGCGACACAACGCCAGCAACTCGTGAGCTTGACCGGTGTGTGTGAGGCATACAAGAAGGCATTCGCCGCCGAGCAAGAGCAATGCAGGCAAAAGAACACGGCCGTGGGTGTGGTCATCCATGCCAAGAACAAGCTCGCCGCCGAAGTCTTCGAGTGCAAGAAGATCCTCGATGGCCAGCGTCGGGACCACGCTTCGCTGCAGGAGTACTGCCGCGAGCTGGAAGTGGAGCAGCGATCCCCCCAAGCGCATGCGACGACCATCTCACCACGCCAGGCCGAGCTGGAGCGGGACTTGCAGCAGGCTCACGAGCGGCTGAAGGCGACCCAGGCGGAATGCGCTGGCCAGTTGGGCAAGCTTGCCAAACAAGCGGCTATGCGGGAGCTGGGCTTCACGAAGCTCAAGCGGGAGCGGGACGGTGTCGCGGCGGAGTGCGAGAGCCTGAGGGCCATGAAGCGGCCGAGGCGGGCTTACATTGGGACCGATGATGTGGAGGATGATACGCCGGAGGAGGCGGTGAGGGCGTCGATCTGCAAGCTGTATAGACTATCCAAGGCCGTGGAGGTCATGGTTCGTGGGCGCGCGATACCTCGCGGGTTCGATAAGGTGGTTAAGGATGATGCAAGCAGTATGCCGGAAGAAGAGGAGGAGCAGCTCGGCGGGGTTGAGGAGGGTGATGTGGGGGCTGGGGCGGGCGAGGATCTGAGGGATGTGCCGTGGGTGCTCAGCAGGCACTACTGTGAGCCGGGAGCGCTGGTCGGGGGGGAGCGAGGAGGAGGTTGCGCTGCGGCGGCAGTAGCTTGCGGACAGCCGTTGCAAGTGGAGGTGTCTTCGGCCGGCAGCCGGCCAATGGACGAAGACGTCCCGGCCCCCATGACGAAAGCTGCCGCCCCTCCTCCTCCTCCCCTCTCCCTCGCCATCCCACCAGAGGCGCGCCGCGAGATCGAGTGCCTCAGCCAAGCAGAAGGCCCTCTCGCCACCCCGACATCGCCCAAAGCCTCTCCGTGCGACTGCGGAAGCCCAACGCCCACGCCACCTTCCACCGCCGCCGCCGCAATAACGCTAACGCCCACCTCAGGCGCCGCACCGGTGCCCCGTCGCGAACTCCTCCCCAACAAGCTGGCCCGGGCGCAAGAGGCTGGTGGGCGTCCTACGGGTCAGCCACCCCAGCCACAGCCACGGCCGCGCCACAGCAGCGACGCAGCATCGTCGTGGCCGCCGCCGCCGTCGCCGCAAGACCGATGGGGCTCCGCGTCCGCCGGCGCCCACCCCAAGCGGCCGAGGCGCGAGGAGGAGTGGGAGGAGGCCGGTGACCCGCTCCCGCACGCTCCCAAGCGGCCGCGCGTTTTCCGGCGCCCGTCGTACGAGGAGACGGGCGCGGGCCGGTATTATCGGGGCTGTGGGTTTGAGGCTTTCTTGCCGGCTTGCCGGTGATTGGCGGGAGTGGGAGGGGGAGTGGGAGTGGGAGGCCCGCCGGGGCATGGGGGCGTTGGTATGGATGCGGCGGATGTAAACAATGTCATCTATCGGATTGAGATTTTTCTTTTCCCTCGGGGCGAATAGGGTGGGTGGGGGGGTAGACGATTTAACCGAGATTTTTCCATGTGGCAAATGCCATATGGGATATTCCAATCATCACCTCCGTGCAAGCGTACAGGCCGTACGGCCCCCATGACGGGGGTCCGCCACCCCTTTTTGGTTCCGTGGGGCTTGCGCTGCTGCTGCCCTTCGGTTCACTTGCGAAAAGGGGGACGGGAGTAGGAACTTTTTAGGCTTCGGCGTTGTTGTTTCGGCGAGATCGCGGCGGACGCCATGGGGGGACGGTATCGCGCAGAAACAATTTCGCGAATTGGACGGACTTTATAAGCCCCTCCGTTGAAATCTTGAACTTGAATTGGCCGGCGTTGTCTCCGTGTGCGATGGGTGCGCTGCCCAGGCTGATATGCTTGGGCCCGGCTGAACTGCTTGGATTGGGGATTGCATGCATTTGCGTCGCGCTTGTCGGAAGAAAGACGCGGGTGGGTTTGTCGGGGCGAAGGTGGCTTTGCTAGAAATCTTCGGGCGACGAGCGGCAGTGGAGGTCGAGCTGTGTGGTAGTAGAGCTTTTGCGCAACTGGACTCTGGTGAAGCGTAGGACCCCATCGAAGTACGGTGAACACTGTATAGGGTCGCCATGGAAAGAGTACAATTGCTGGTCGAGCCAAGAAAAAAAACGTAGAAGTTAGAGATGCAGAGTGAGGTTGTGGAACATGTCGTATAAGCAGGATCTGAGGAAAGCGCTAGTAATGGAGCATAAATTAGGGGGAGGACGCAGAAAGGAGATCCGTGGTCTGCAAATGTATGCCAGCTCATCTGCCTGCGGGAAAGTTCAAACGGGCGTTTACGAGTCGAAGACGAATTCTTCAACGATAACTAAAAAGGGCATTTGCTTTACCTAGTTACTTCGCCGTCGCATACCGGGCATTATTTGCCTATGCATATAAGTGAAGCAGGCAGCAGCATCCGGTGTTAAGCAAAGCCCCCTATCTTTTCAAAGCGGAAGCAACTCCAAGCAAGCGAGGCAAAGACAAAAAAAACGATTCTCCACCCCAGGCTGTGAAGCCTAGGGGTTGGAGTGACAAGCCGTGCTGGTTTCCCTGTAGGAAAGCAGCCGTCAAGTAGTAAGCCAGAGCTTGCTACCACGGACATCTGTAATGGATTTACTCCTTTTTCAAATTTCCTCTATTAAACCCATTGTTAAGGGCTTATGCTTTTACGCAATCCCGTCTCTTGCACCCAACCTCACAATAATGAGCCTGAGAGTGCGATGATAGTCACTCCCCCTAGCCTGCAGGGTTTAGGACGTCCCCGTCTCATGAGCTTGGGTCGAGGTATACCGTGGTCTTTCTCGTGGTGGAATTTGGTGGGTGGTGCCAATGGTTGGGTGGAGGTGGAAGAGGCCAATTGGTGGGTGGTGCCAAATTGGTGAGTGGTGGTGGAAGAGATTGTGGGTTCGAGATTGCGGGCCCAATTGGACCCATCTTTATTGATATATGCTGACTGCAACGACTTTGCGCAAAATATAGGCAGTTCTTTGGTGTTGCCGGGCTTTGGCCGAGGGGGGAGGGCACTGGCATGTGACAGGATGCTGTGTGGGGGTTTGCGGGAGTGAGCCATGGTTCGCCGGTGACTTGGCGTCCCATCACCGTTGGTCCCGCTCTCTTTCGAAGTCCTCGTGTCGTCACAGGCCGTGCTCCAGACATGACCATCACTGTCGGGTGTCAAGGTCCACTTTCTGGTCGGCATACCGTTTCCATTGTGTGCCGATTCATTCCACGCCCCCTTCAAGGCTCCTCTCGTCACCCGTGTCAAGAGCACAGTCATCAGAAGCAGCCAGAGAAGGTCAAAGATCCTGCAAGGCACATGTGTACATTGGGCACGCACGCGCATGCTCTCCATTCTCCATCTAAAGTACAGTGGCGGCTCACTCCATCCTTGGCCACCTTCTTCACCGCCCTCTGCAACCCCAAGCCCACGTCCATCTAGAAAGGGTTGTCCTCCGGCGGCGTCTCATGCTTGTAGAACTCGCCAACAAAGGGAAGCTTCTGCAGGATGTCGGTCTGTACTCTCGGCACGCCGTCGAAGAAGAAGAGGGCGAAGATGCCTGCGACTGAGCCGAAGCCCCCCGCCAAGTACGCCCTGTAATTTCATGTCAGCCTTTCGCGATCGCGTTGCAATGCGTGCCCGGTGCTGGTGCTCGGAGGCGTGCGGGAGGTGGAATCGTACAGGGTCATGCCGTTGGTCATGTTGATGCCCATGATGCTTCGTCCGAGCTTGTAGCTGCGCACTCACGTGTCAGCATGCGTCGCCAGCTCTTTCATGAGGCTCCACTCACTCAGGTCCATATCGGCTCTTGAATGACTTGTAGCCATGCACCCTCGGAGACCATGGCTGGATGCCGGGAGCTCCGCTGCTCTCCAGCCCGTACTGGGCCTGTTCGCATCGTCAGTACCGGTTGGGATGCTGCGTACGGGCCACCTACCCTTCTTGCAAGTGTGCGCAGCATGATGTCGCTTCTCAATGCCAGGTGGAAGAAGTCGTAAGATGCTCCGAAAGGCGCAATGATGTCGGCAGGAGAAGGACCTGGCCCGCCCCGTCTCGGCTAGATCCGACGCCAGCAGCGCGGAAAGGCACGTCCACTTGCAGTGGTGAGCCTCGAAGTGAAGGCAGGTATCGGGCGGGGAGAGTGTGAAGAGACGATCGCTTGTGGCACTGTTTACGCGACCTAGGAACAGGCGCAATGCGGCAGACCAAGCGGAGACTGGGTATACATGAGCGCTCAAGTGATGGAAGCCGCGAGCAGCTCCAAGGTCACTGGTATGCACACGTTGCACCTTGAGTGGCTACGAGACCAAAAACTAACGTCGCCATAGTGGAGTTTCATGACCCATCAGGAGTCTTCCCGCTGGTCTCGCGCGACATCGCAGCACGACTCCCACTTCGTAACCTCAACTGGCAGTCCCAGGCAAGGCCACTTCGCCAGATCAGGCAGCTCCACGTTGAGTTTGTCCCCGACCAGTTCACCGAGACTAGTCTGCGACCGCCGGTAGAGCGCGCCGACTCCAATGGGCCGAACAGCTTCGACATTGTGCGGAGCGGCAGGGACCAGCGCAAGGATGCGGTGAAGGAAAGGAGGCATCAGATACCCGGGCTCAAGACCTCGCCATATCTGAAGGTCTACGTGCTACGATGTGATGACAAAGACACGTACAAGGCGACGGAGCGGAACAAGATACGCCAGTGGGTTCGAGAGAGTGCGCAGGCGGATGGCAAGCGCGGCGAGAAACACGAGGCGTTCGAATGGCTGATAGTGCACGTTGTTATACCCGACACCGTTACTGCAAGTGAGCCGAGATGGAGAGAATCGCAGTCCGAGCCGGACATGCTGAAGGAGCGCAAGACCAGCAACATGAAGCTGCCGGGCAAGAGCTCGAAGACTGTCTTCGACCGACTGCGGGCTGATTTCAATGAATCCGGCAAGGGCAGCCAAGACCGCATCGCACAGGTGCGCGTACTGAAGAAAGACGTGCCTCCAGACCTGCTGCCAACACCGGCTGTCGCGGAGACACTGGCGGAAACGCCACAGGAGCGTGAGAATGCGTGGAAGGATCTGATGGACAAGTTCAAGATACTCATTCTTGGCCCATTCGATGCTCGAGTGCGACAATATGAGGCAGATGTTGCGGAACAGGAGTCGCGGCGCTCACTACCAGGCTGGAACTTCTGCACCTTCTTCATTCATAAGGAGGGCTTGGCAAAGGCCTTGGAGAGCATAGGCTTGGTTGAAGATGCGCTGGCCATCTACGATGAGTTATCGCTCGGCTTGGAGACGGTGGTGCGTGATCTGGCATCCGGAAAGGCTGGAGGGACCGCAACGACTTTCGCGACGCATACGGACGACATCGAAGCACGCGTCTTGGGAACAGCAAAGACACTGGGCAATGGAAGCACTGGGCACGAAGTCGACGTCAAGCGTGCCGCCAAGAAGCTTGACTTGTTCGGTAAGGACTACAGAGAGCAGATTGTACGGAGCAACATCTCCGTCTTTGACTTTTTCTGCTACCTCTTCCTGCGACAGAAGGCGTTGATATTACGACTCGCGAACACGCAAGCTGCTCGTGCCGAAATGGGCAGCACCGCCGCGAAGGACGGCGGCGAGGATCTGGTCCTGACGTCTGAGGTCTGCTGGCGGGCGTCAAGCTTCATCCACAACAACGCCCGCACACTGCGCCAAGACCTCGCCAATGGGTATGCCTGGCTTGCCCTCTTTCTGCTCGAGTGCTGTTTGTTGATAGCTCCTATAGGTCGAAACAATACTCTCTATCAGACATCGAAGCACTTGTGTGCTCCTGGTCGTACGCCGTAGCTGATCACGTACTCGCCGAAACTGCTGCGTCTGTACTGGACCTTACGGAGTCTGGGGAGAAAGTACTGACGAATGGTATTCATGGCCCAAAGCGAGCAGACTTTGGCTTCGGGTTGGGTGCGAATCCGTACCCACAGCGCAGCAGCAGTCTGGCGATTCGGAAAGCGCTACCTGAGCTACAGCGGCCGCCTTCGACTGTTGGGGGGAGCACGTTCAGCCCACCGTCCAGTTCTGGCAAGGACGCGGCAACTCCCAAGGCTGCCGGGATACCTGGCCTGCCCGAGCTGGCGACCTATCGAGCCGAGTTGGTGATGATGCAACGAAAGATGCTTGAGCAGCTTGCTGAGGGACGGGGTTGGCGGGCTGGCTGGGCGGCGGTACGTTACGACAAGGCGAGTAGGCTTCAGGAGGTCAAGCTTGATGAGGAGACGAATGGCTCGGCAGTACGTGAGGATAGCGACGGTGCGACAACCTCACGCATGTTGACCGCCTCGCTTGCACTTGCTTTGACATCTGGGGCGGACTTTCAGGATGCGTACCAGCTTTTGAGCGACCAGGCGATGCGCTACTACGCTCTGGCCACGCAGACAAATTCCGTGCAGGGCATTGTGGGCGATCTGGCGCTGCTCAAACGCCAGCAAGGCGAGTATGAGGCGGCGGAGAGCTTTCTCAAGCACTTACTACCGAGCTACGCGACTGAAGGATGGAGCGCGATGGAAGTGGAGATCCTGGATGTCTATGCTGAGTGCTTGAAAGTGCTGGGCCGGCGAGAGGATTACGTGAAGACGGTCCTTGATGTGCTGGCAAAATCATGTCAAAGGAAGATGACGAGGAAGGTGCTGGCCTTGCGTTTGCCGCTGAACGACTTCGACGATGACGATGTCGACGCTACTGGTATGCTACGGGACCTGGTGCATTACTCTAAGGGCCTTGAGCGGGAGGTGACCAGGCCGACAGAGGGCTACTTTACCGAGCTTGAGGTTGAGAAGGAAGTCAAGCATTTCGAGGACCGAGACGGTTTCTCACTGCATCTGCGAATCCAACATCTCCTGGACGATGAGATCGAGCTCGACGCCGTGAGCACTCGACTTGTGAGCGTTGCCGACCCTAGTCAAGAGATTTGGCTCGTTAGCGGCGGCAGTGTTATGCTTACTCCCGGTTCTGTGGAAGTCGATGTTACGAGTACTACCACTGCCTTTGGCGCGTACTTCGTCGACAAGGTCATCCTCAAGGCGGGCAAGCTGCGATTCGTGCAGGAGCTCCAGCCGAAGCCGGACACGCCAGCGCTTGTGCTGAACGATGCTGAAGCGCCGGTGGCACATTCTATGTCCTACAAGCGGCCGTATGTTCTCCTCTATCCGGCGGCGCACTCGCTGGATGTCGAGGTGTCAGTCGTGAAGGATGTTCATATCGACAAACCGCGGCATCTCATAATCGCCATCAGCAGCGGCTTGAACCAGATCGAAGATATCGACCTGAAGCTGAAGCCTACTTCGGCGGGACTGAGGCTGCACCTCGCGGATGCAAAGTACGCGGAGGACGCGCAACAGCGGCAGAGCGAGGGTGTGGCCGGCCAACTCCATCTTGGTAGCCTCGCGGAGCACAGCAGTGCCACGGTGAAGGTGCCTTATACGATCGAGCAGGCGACGAAGGATATCTCTATGCGACTAGAAGTCCGCTACCACACGTCGAACGGAGCATTCTCCTTCTTCCGCTCGATCGTCCTACGCCACGAGCTACCGCTGGATGTCGATGTCGACGATATCTTCCACCTAGACACGCTCTTCTCGAACTTCACGGTACGAACAACGAACAAGGTCCCGGTAGTGATCATGAAGGCCACTCTAGAGGACTCGCCAGTCTATGCGGTAGAATCACCACCAGCCGCTGGCATGCCGATGACGGTGTTTGACAGATCGTCGGCCAGGCTGACCTACAAGATCGCTAGGAAGTCCAGCAATGGTGGCAAGCTTGTCAACAGGGACGCCGCCTTGGCGCTCAAGATGCAGTATCTCCCTGCTGACGAGTTTCTGGCAATGGCGGTGCGAACCCGATTCACCGAGGATCTACAGAGCAGTATTTATCAGTCTGTGGCGTGTCTGCTGGTACCAATCCTCGCGGAGCGCTGCAAACAACTTTTCAGCATCGCCGACGTGGAGATCGCTGTTATGCTCGAGCTGGCCAAAGTGCCGTCCTATGAGGACTTTGGTTGGCAAGAAGTCATCGATACACTGCCGAGAGTTGTGCAACTGGAACTTGCGGATTGGCTCAAAGGGTGGCACAGCGAACATGAACACTTAAAGCTGCACCTCCAATCCTCGGTGGCGGAGGAGGCTCTACGCCATATCACCATCTCCGTGGACGTTCCGGTGGTCGACTTCGTGCACAGTGCGTCGCTGTCATTGCTTTGGATCCGACAGCGAAACGATCATGGGCCGCATGTTCTGACCGTTGGGCACCCAGTCAAAGCGCGAGCGTCGATCCAACATACTGGCAAATGGAGTGCCGCAAGCATCTTCAACAACCCTAAGACTAAGACCGCGCACCCGAGCTTCGTGATGGATGTACAGGCGGAGTCAGACACATGGATCCTTGGCGGACAGCACCGTGCACACTTCACGCCGAGCGAAGGTGAGGCGACGGCCTTCGAGCTGACCCTGATCCCGCTCAAGGCTGGACATCACTCGCTGCCGACTGTGGACATTCAACCAGAGCCGGTGGTCCCTGCAGATGGACGTGGAGACCAGACAAGGCAGCCTGATGTCTCATGTGAGACACATTACACGAGTAGCGGGCAGACGGTCCACGTCACTCGTGACCTCCGAACTGCGCGGATACATATCGAGGATACGCCTGTCAGCGCAGCAGCCCTGCCTTCAGCCACGGAGCCTGGGTGAGGTAGTGTTGACCTGATGTTCATTATCAAGACACGCATAAGCACTGATGGTTAGCGCATCGCACCTGCAGGGCTGCAGGCGCGGCTGCAGGTGGTGGCGGCGCCTCAAGCCAAAGTCAGCAACAGCTCTCGAAGTCTCCGGCCCACGCACGATGTTCCGTTTGCACGAGGCGGCCACGAAACAAAGCAATTTTGCCGCAAAGGCGTTGGTGGAAGTGGGTGACGGGGTGACGAGATGGCGTGCTGGTCATCCACCGCGGGGTACGAAAGGATGCGCGGGGCAGAGAAATTACGGTAGTAGTCGCCCACGCAAGCCCTCTACAGGCATTGGTGTTCTCAGTAAACAGTCCGCAAACCACCCAGCAACGACAGAGCATAGATAACTGGTCACTCGTCCCTAGAAAAGGTAGGGTCCACGCTTTCTCACACGTTCACAGCCTACATTGACACATGCCAAGTTCCAAGCCAAGCTCCCGATTACAGCAAGTCAACGAACACATCGCCGAGATGGCAGCAGAAGAAGTTGCGCAGCGTTTTGAGACGCTGCAGCTGCACGCTGGTATGCTAACGGTACTGGCAAGGCACGACGCAATGGTGAAGCTGACTATGATCCCACAACAGGCGCCGTCCCAGACCCACACACCAAGTCCCGCGCAGTGCCCATCTACGCGACCACCTCCTACGTCTTCGATGATTCGGCCCACGGCGCGAGGCTGTTCGGCCTGAAAGAGTTCGGCAACATCTACTCCCGCATCATGAACCCTACCGTCGATGTGTTCGAGAAGCGGATAGCGGCATTGGAAGGCGGCGTTGCAGCTCTGGCTGCGGCGTCTGGCCAGGCGGCGCAATTCATGGCGGTGGCTGCGCTGTGCAGCGTTGGCGACAACATCGTGTCGACATCGAACCTGTATGGAGGCACATACAACCAGTTCAAGGTCTTCATGCCGAGGCTGGGCGTCACGACGAAGTTCGTCAACGGCGATGACCCGGAAGAGTTCAAGAAGCTGATTGATGAGAAGACCAAGGCGGTTTATGTGGAGTCGATTGGCAACCCAAGATATAACGTGCCGGACTTAGAGGCCATAGCCAAGGTTGCGCATGAGGCAGGCGTCCCCGTCCTGGTGGACAACACTTTCGGTGCGGGTGGGTACTTCTGCCGACCGATCGATCATGGTGCGGATATCGTGATACACAGCGCAACGAAATGGATCGGTGGGCATGGCACAACCATCGGCGGTGTTGTCGTGGATGCTGGCAAGTTCGACTGGGGTACTCCCGAGGCACGGAAGCGCTTCCCGCAGATGAGCGAGCCTTCAGACGGGTACCATGGCCTCAAGTTCTGGGACACATTCGGCGCCATCACCTTCATCATCCGCCTGCGAGTCGAGATTCTGCGAGATCTGGGTGCAGCGCTCAACCCATTTGCGGCGCAGCAGCTCCTACTGGGTGTGGAGACGCTAAGCTTGCGATGCGAGCGGCATGCCGAGAACGCGATGAAGCTTGCCAAGTGGCTCGAGAAGAACGAGAACGTGGCGTGGGTCAGCTACCCGGGTCTTGAGAACCACAAAAGCCACCAGCTGGCGAAGAAGTACCTGCCCAGAGGTTTCGGTGGAGTTCTGTCGTTCGGTGTCAAAGGAGGCGAGAAGGCTGGTAGCCAAGTCGTGGACGGCTTCAAGCTCATCTCCAACTTGGCCAACGTTGGCGACTCGAAGACGCTTGCCATCCACCCTTGGAGCACGACCCACGAGCAGCTTAGTGATGAGGAGAAGGCGGGCAGCGGTGTCACTGATGTGAGTCTTCGCTACGTATTAGACCGTGGTTTGATACTGACGTTTTACAAGGACCTCATCAGGATATCTGTCGGCACGGAGCACATTAACGACATCATCGCGGACTTCGAGCAATCGTTCAAGAACGCCGCGACGAAACCTGAGGAGAATGGCGCGCCGGAGAACGGAGACAAGACCGGCGACACCAAGGTGCAGTCATCAATATCTGGCTCGACGTAGTACCGCCTAGACCTCAGACATATCTAACGGAAATAGACACGTTTCAAAAGGGTACACGTGAGACGATGAGTGTCAAAGTCTCCTCAAGTCCCAGTCATGACGATGTTGATAGTATGTCAAGTGACCGTTGCCTGAGCTGAGCGAAATGCTTGCGGAGTGAGTGATGACCCGTGCAGACTAGTATGCGATGATGCAAAATGGACGCTTATGCTTCTCGGTCCTGCTGGGTTCGGTGTCCTTGACCTTCCCACTCAGAATCTGTAGTCGGAAGAGTAAAGACCTACATGTACATACGCAAGATGATGTCTGTATGGTCCATGGTAACGATCGGGTGTATTGCTACCATACCAAGCAGCCGTCTCCATCAAAGCACCAAGAACACCATCCTTCACTCAGAGCCCACGCCGTCCCTCATGTTACCCAACCAAACCCTCCCTCGCATACGCCAGAGCAACCCGACTCAAGCCTTCATAACATTTCCCGCCACGGGACACTGCTGCGCCGCCGCATCCTGCGGCACAGACGGATGCTCGTGCACCTTCGTCTTGTGATGCTCCAGCGTCGCGTTCGTCACCGGGCATACCTTGCCACTCTCGCCTTCCTCCAGTTTCGGGTGCGTTGGTGGCAGATATGCGCTCACTGGCCCCACGACCGGGCATGTCGCCTCGGTGATCGTGTCCTTGGTGTTCGCATTCTTAAGCGCTGGGCAGGATCCGGCGTCGAAAAAGCTTTGGTGCGAATCCTCTGCAATGATGGGCGAGGATGGATGGTTGTGGATGATGTTGCCGCCATGGTGGGACACTTTGGCGTTGGTGACCGGGCAGCGCGCCTCGGCGTCAGTGGTGTCGTAGGATGGGTGGTTGGGTGGGAGCACGTTAGTGGTTGTGCCTACTACGGGGCAGACTTGGGCGGAGGCGGTGGCCATGGTGGATAGCCTATATGGAGAGCTTGTGGTTGCCGTGGTTTGCCAATGTTCTGTACGTTTGACGCGTAGCGATGTATGTAGGTGAGGCGAAAGATGGAGGAAGTGTGCAGGGCCTCCTACGTTGATACCTGATGGGAGCTCCTTCAAGCGTGCCCCCACGACGACGACATACTTGGATGCCCCGCGGTAGGATGTCAGCGGAATACGCTTGATGTGATTGGCTGGCAACGATCATTCAAGTCCTGTGGACTGTGGATCTGTAGGCTGTGTCACTGTGAGCGCACAACGAAGACATCACCCGATGCTTTGCCGGCCCTACACGCTACAGCGGCTGCTCTGACCCAATAACGCCGCTATAATAGGGCTAGACGGTAGTCACTCCAATCGAGTGGGCTGCAACCTGCAGCTGTCTGCCAGTCTGAAAGGAAATACGAAGATACACTGATTTGCGATTCGTGCGTGCCTGCGAACATAGGATATTAGTGATAATCCGGTTTCAGCCAAGGCTGTGTATGTACACGACCTTGCGCCTCGCGACATCGTCATCGCCCATAGTCTGCTCTTGGGCTCTCGTCCCCAAAGCGGATACTCCTCTGCCATCCCATAGCGGCCGTGTTCCCACCTGCAGATGTCGCCGTGCCTGACTGCGTTGGACTGCTCGTAGTGGGCCTCGATCCACCTGCCTCTACCTCCCGATCCGCAAGGACAGGAACGGGCGATCTATTGATGGCATGCCCGATCAACCTGGCATCTCTCGGCCCGGAGATCTGGGGGCGTCCGTTACCTGCACCGACCTGGCTGTCACGCGCGATAGCTTCAGAGGAGCTGCCCGCGCTGCTCTGCTGCTCTCCCTTTCCGTGCCCGGTCGTGCTTTCAGGCCGCCGGATGTCGTTCCGGACCTGGTTAACAATGCTCGCGAGACTGTTTGGCATCCAGCTTGCGCCACTGCTCCTACCTGCATTCAGGTGCCCCAGGTGTGGCGTGGTCGACTCGTCATCCGTACGCGCTGTACTTGGCACGGCACTCACCCGCTCAGAGGAAATAGCCGTACTGATCGTCCTTGGCAGGTAGAGTCCTAGCTTCCCGAGTGGAATGGAGAGGCCATGTACGGTAATGGAGCAAACAACTAAGAACCAGATCACCACATTCATCACTTCTGAGAGGTGGGCAGCATCCTCGCGCTGCTGACCGTCGACTGTGATTTCGCGTAGGAACTCGCGTGAGACATAGAGGTAGAAGATGGCCGACACCCCGATAGGTCCAAAGAAGCCGACGAAGGCCGCGTGCTTCAACTCCGTGATCTGAGGAATCCGCTTGTGAAAGGCCAGTACCATCGGCAGACGCCTCAATAGGAGCACCAGAATTCCCAGAGGTATCAGTCGATATATCGGAATTACATCATTCGCCACAAACTGGTGCCATGGGCAGACGGCGCCGAACCACATGAAGATTGCGACATTGAGAAGCATGTCAATGGTAGGTTGCAGGCTGTCGTCCATGGTTTCGAGCCGGAACCAGTCGTCCCAGGTGAAGGCATTACCGGCGATGAAGCAGGCGAGGACATCGTCAGAGCCTAGCGTACCTACTGTGCCAACTATGAAGAGCTGCGGAACACCATATCAGTCCTGACGCTCGGGACAAACGCTCATCGGGAAAATCCTGTGCTTACCGCAAGCGTGATTGCGAAGACAAGGAAGGACTCTCGATCCACATATTTCCTCTCCTCGGCCCAATGCAGTAGCTCCTTGGCGAGCCAGCCAACGAGCGCGCCGTAGGCGATGGACATGAGAATGACATAGGCCCAAGTATCGTAGAACCACAGTGCCATCGCCTTGCCTGCGCCTCCTTCCA
This sequence comes from Oleoguttula mirabilis, assembly GCA_035135055.1. Lineage (NCBI taxonomy): Eukaryota > Fungi > Ascomycota > Dothideomycetes > Mycosphaerellales > Teratosphaeriaceae > Oleoguttula > Oleoguttula mirabilis. The sequence continues at coordinate 19,048 of JAVFHQ010000103.1, read as the reverse complement.
CGCCCAGCCCATGGTCGCCCGTAAACTTGATAAGGTACAGCGCGAAGAACAAGAACGGATACCCGAGTCCGTCGTTGGCGCCACTCTCCGCAATGATGATCTTCTGCAGAGGTGGCGGAATGTTCTTGTCGGCGAACTTGCCTTTGACGATACTGTTGGAGAGTACGGGATCGGTGGGCGTGACGCTTGCGCCGACGGCCAGGGCGAAGAGGAAGTTGATGTTGGGCACCAAGGCCCAGACCAGCAAGCTCGTGATGATCCACATGACGCACATGCCCGGGCCTAGGAGCAGGGAGAGACTGCGCCATTCGGTCCGGAGATACTTACTAGGCAACTGCACTCCCGCGAGGACGAGCTGCACACCGAGCACCAAGCGCGTGAAGTAGAATGTGATGGTCTCCAGGTCTACTTCCGAGTTGTTGGCATACTGCAGCGGCTTGATGAAGTTGGTGGCGTGCGGGCTGAAGATGAGGCCTGCTACAGTGGATATGAGAGCTTCCGACAGGTAGTACCTTTCCTTCAAGAGGTAGGAGACCAGGCCGAAGAGCGTGATGAAGCCGCCGAGGGTGGCGCAGACAATGTTGAAATTGACTAAAGCGAGGGTAGGCATGTTGGCGCAGGTACGCTATAGGTACAGCTTCCAGGATACAGCTTCGTAGGTATGGCTTCGTAGGTATGCTCAGGAAGTTGTAGGATATGACTCAATGGTTCATTTAAGTCGGCTATCTCAGGTAGATGGAGTGGAGGCTTGGTGTGGAGCCACGCCTCGTGATCCAAGCGTTATCGCACTCTCCTCTCTGTCTTCCTCCTTCCTTGTGTTCGCAAAGTCGGGCCAGGACTGGGGCGGAAGGCGTATGTTATTGGATCATTATGGCGGATATGGTAGGTACCGGACAATCTACTAGCGACTGCCACTTTGCTGGCTGTGCTTGTTGGTATCGGGAGATCGCAGGGGGGGGTGCAGCAGTACTTGTATACGTGGACAGTGAAAGAGCAATGACGGCCACGGCAAAGCTTGTCGAGGCAAACCTTTGCGGGATATATTTTGAACGCCATCGCCCAGTGCCAAGGCGAGGCGAGGTGGGGGCTCCCGGGGTGGTGGGGCGGCAGGGGCGCATACCATGGGGGGCGTAAACCGCCAGCGACTCCATCTCTTCGCAACAATCACACCGCTGTCTCTACAGTCACCCAATACTGGACTGGCGCCGCACCTTTGCAGCCTCGTTCGCCTCGCCATGTTCTTATAAATGATCGACGAGACGCCCGAGTAACGCCTTCAGCGACTCAGCGAGAGCGGCTACGATGTTGCACGACCGGACGTTCACGTCGTGCACGCGTCGCGCATCAACAGGTTATTCCCTTTGCTTGTGCCTGCATCCAACGTTATGGGGTTCCTCATCATCCTCGGGAGGCATCAGGTGTTGCCACCCTCACAACACTCCACCTAGGCCTTCTAGCCCACCACCATCGAGTTCGTCAAACCGCCGTCCATGGCTCCTGCTTTCCCGGTCTTCGTTGATGACACCACCGGTGCCGAACAGCGTCCACATTCTCAGCACGACTTCCAATCATGCGTGGCTCGGATGACGAGAGGTTCAATTGATGCTGCGGTGAGTGTCGATGTCTGTGAAAGATGCTTAACGCCAGAGTGAACATCTCGGTTTCGTTGGCTACGTGCGAAGTATAAAGGCCGGCGACATGAATATCCACGTGTTGGGTCTTACTTCAGGAGGATGCCTCCCTTATTGGCATATGAACGTGATGCTCTTTGGGCTATAGTATACAGCTCAGCCTGTGCTTCACAAGACGAAGATGCAACCCACATGATAAGACAACGTGCGCGTGTCGTCGCGCAAATGCTGCTGCTCCTGTCCTCAATCACGGTATTTCAAGTTGAACTCTTCTCTTTCCTTAATCATTCGGCGTACACCATCCATCCTGTCAACAACAGGCCAGCGACATACAGACACAGCGACAACATTGGCCACTGGTCCATCAACACTACTACTACCCTGCTAGACAGTGTACATGAGAGGATCAGAACGGTCCTTTCACCGCTGGCTAAACCATCCCAGCAACCCCAATAAGGCAGTCATCATGTCTTCCATTAGCGGTTTCGCCGGCGAGGACATCCTCACCTCCAGACCAGCGCGCCGAGAGCTGACTGACCATTAAGCGTGAAGGCCAGCCCTCATCTTCTTCTGGAAACCATTGGACGCCACCACCGACTCCAGACCATGCACCACTGATCCCGGCGTACGTATCCCCGCCCAAGGTGAAGCTCAGCTTCAAGCAGCAGGAGGCATTCGACCTTGCGATGGAGGGCAGGAACATCGTAAGCATAATGAATGGTGTGACCCACTCATAAGACATATTGGGTGCTAACGTAACGTTTCAGTTCTTCACCGGACCTGCTGGCTGCGGAAAGTCCACGCTTGTCAGAGCACTCATCCCCAGTATCCAGGATCAAGGCAAGCGTGTCCGCATTCTTGCGCCAACCGGGAAGGCGGCCATCCTCATCGGTGGATCTACCATCCACAGCTACTTAGGCCTGAAGCAGGAGAACTGGACCAAGCCAATTCATGCCCTCGAGAACCTGGCACGCGCCCCGTGGATGAGGCAGCGCATGAAAGACACTGACGTACTTTTCATCGATGAGGTCTCAATGGTGGAGCATGAGATGCTTGAGAGGATGGACCGGATGATGAGGGCTGCACGTGGTAGCTGGAAACCCTTCGGTGGCGTGCAGCTCATCTTCTACGGCGACTTCTGCCAGCTCGGACCTGTCAGCCCGTTCAAGTACTGCATTATCTGTGGCAAGACGAGAGAGGTGGTCGACTATAAGGCGAGGTACAGGTGCAGAACCCATGGGACAGTCGAAGAGACGGACAAGTGGGCATTCAGCGCTCCGGCTTGGGAGGAAGTGTTGAAGAAAGACTCTTCTGAGACCTCAAAGGACTAGCAAACGGGTAGCAAACCCTCTACGAAGGTATACCTACCTGAGTAGGGGACGTAGATAGAACAGAGTATCAGACCACCTTCTACTCTACACACCTTAGTGGGTTTCAACAGGAAGCCAAATTCGATCACATTCTGCTTTCCGAGGTACATCGCCAGACAGATGACGAGTTCAAGAGAATCCTGTACAAACTCTGGCTGGGCAAGCAGCTGACCACGGCGGAGCAAGGTCTGTTGACCGGCCATGAATTCAGTGGGGAGAACCCGATCAAGCTCTTCTGTACGCGGAGGGAGGTGGCGGAGGTCAATGCCTCCGAGCTGCGACACTTACCAGGTCGGGAGGTCAGGTATTCGGCGTTGGACAAGTTTTACTATAAGGAGGATCATCGTTGGCTCAAGGGTAAGAACGAGCCTTCGAAAGGCGACGACAAGCATCTCATGGCTCTGCAAGACCATCGATACGAAGCCTACCTCAGTTTGAAGATCGGCATGCCTGTCATGCTGCTTGCAAATCTCGACGTGGACAATGGCTTGGTGAATGGTAGCACGGGCCAGGTAATCGGCTTCAGAAACTACGATGAAGCGGAGCTCCCGAAGCCCACTCAGCGCTTTGATGCGCAACCGATCGAGATCGACGACCGCAACGAGCATCTTGTGTCCACAGCTGCGCCGACCCTCGGTGGCTCGCACTTCATCATGCGCTACGAGCAATCCAAGAGGTTCATTACCCAAGCCGGCGAGCAGGTCTGGCCGATTGTGAGTTTCGATAACGGGAGGACGGTGACCATCTACGCCAACTGTGATGTTCAGGAGCTCGGCGAAGAGGAACCGTAGTCGCTGCTCACGCGGACCCAGATCCCGCTACACCCTGCTTGGGCGATGACGGTACACAAGTCACAAGGAATGACTCTTGCGTGTGTAGAAGTCAACATCTCCAAGAGTCTTGAGCAGGGGCAGGTGTATGTGGCGTTGTCGCGTGCGCCGACGTTGGCTGGGCTGAAGGTGTTGGGGATGCGGAAGGGGTATGCTTGCGGGAGTGGGCATCCGGAGGTGCATGAGTGGTTGTGGGAGAAGTTCACGGAGTTGCGTGCGGCTTTGGATGAGGGTGGTGCTCTCTTCGTGGACGAGTGATGGATGTGGCAGTAGGGGAGCCTCTGGCAAAGGGAAGTTGGGATCGTTGGATTTGTTTAGGGCGGTCGTGTAAATCGTGTCCGAGTAGCTAAAGATGGCCGGAGAGCTGGCTCTCGACTAGGATAGATAACTCACCACTCTTCATATAGCAGAACAACATACAGTGTCAACACGTCGTCCTCCCAAAGCGTAGACGAAAGCGAGCGTCAACCACGGATGCCTCGGCCGTTATCATTAACCCCTCACGAAGCTCGTCTTCACCTCAACCACTCACTCCAAACCATTAACAAACGCCCCACCATTGATAATGGAAGAGACGTTACCAAGGCCTACACGATCGCTAGCCGACCGCGTTGCCATTGTCACCGGCGCCGGGGCACTCGGTGATGGCATCGGGAATGGGCGTGCTACAGCCATCTTGCTGGCCGAAGCCGGCTGTTCGGTTGTCTGTGTCGACATGAAGATCGAGCTTGCAGAGCACACGGTTGACATGATCCACAAAGACGGAAGGGGCAGTGCTATAGCCGTCAAAGCTAACGTTACGGATGAAGCGGACTGCAGAGCTGCTGTCGAAGCCGCAGCAAGGACCTTTGGCAGGCTTGACATTCTGGTTAATGTCGTGGGTATTGGAGGTGCCACAGGAACGGCTGTTGATGTGGACATGTTGGAGTGGGCGAAGGGCATGGAGATCAACGTGGCCAGCATGGTGATGATGAGCAAGTATGCCATTCCGGAGATGGAGAAGAATGAAGGGCTCAAGCGAGGGAGCATTGTCAATATAGCATCGGTTGCTGGACTCAGGGGTGGCAACCCGCACTTGCTATATCCGACAAGCAAGGGCGCGATCGTCAACATGACCAGGGCGATGGCAAGCCATCATGCACCTCAAGGCATCCGTGTCAATTGTACGTTTACCGAGGGCATGGCTGACATAACGAATCATGGTTGACATGCGTCTAGGCGTATGTCCAGGCATGGTTTACACGCCTATGATGTACGGCCCTGGCATGAGTGAAGAAGCACGGGAAGCACGCAAGAACCGCAGTCTGTTGAAGACGGAAGGCACCGGTTGGGACGTTGGTGCTGCAGTACGATTCCTGGCTGGTGATGAAGCTCGATGGATGACCGGTGTGATCTTGCCTGTCGACGCCGGTGCTACAGTAGCGGCCGGCTCGGATCTACCTGCGTCTGCGAGTATTAACCCTCGAAAAGAGAGGACTTAGTAGTCTATGTTTGATTAAGCCTCGGTTCAAAGTGGACTTTTGCCATCCACCATTACACGCACACCCTTCGAGCCCATCTCCGGGTGACTGATCTGGAGGTCGTACTTGAACTTAATATCGCTTTCTTTTGTCTCGAATAGCTCCAGATCGTACTCCACAACAGCGGCAAGCACCAAGCTCATTGCAGCATTCGCTAGATTGATCCCGATACATCGCCTGTGCCCTTTGCCCAGTGCATGCATGCACCGCTTCCTCCGGCCGACTTCTTCGCTGTTTCCAAGCCAGCGCTCTGGGTCAAAATGTCAAGGATCTGGGTAGAGGGACACGTTCGTGTGTGTGCAGAGTGTCACCGTGCTCATCCAAGTACGTGGTGGGAGGACGTAGGTCTTGCCTTCGTTCGGTCCGTGCGAAGCTATGTAGGTGAGGCTCTCTGTTGGCGAGTAACGGACCGAGCGGCCGGTGACGCCAAAGGATAGGCGGTTGGCTCCCCAGGTTACAGCACTCAGGTATGGCAGCGCAAGCAGAGCGCCCAGAGACAGATCGCCGTTGGCTTTCTGCTTCGCGTCCGATAGCTCGTTGCGGACCTTTGCAAGGACATCCGGCAACCAAAGCAAGTAGAACGTTGCTATGGCCAATGATTTGGCCGTCGATTCGGTTCCCACCAGCACGAGTAGTGTAGCTTCGTCCTGCAGTCTGGTCGCAGTCTTCTCCTCTGGTGGGAGGGTCGGAGTATCGCGCAGCTCGTAGAAGATAAAATGGCCACCTTTTTGGTCGTTCGTTGTATCTGCCAGGATGGCCTGGATGTCTCGGCCCGCATCGTTTCGGAAGGCAATCATGTCTCTAATACCCTCTGGTATCGCCTTCTCGCCTGCAATCAATGGCATAACGGCACCCAAGAAGGCGAACAAGGGTTTCAAGTGCCTAACCGCCTTAACCGAGAGAAGTAGCGAAGCTAGACTTTCACGCTGACGGTGCGCTTCTGGTAGGGCATCAAGTAGGTTATTATCTGAGCCGAATGAGTACGACCCGAGGACGTCGTTGGAGCACGCGAAAAAGACGTCTGAGATATTGAGCGGCTGCCTAGACTGCACCGAGTCGTTCAATATTCTTGCGATCTTATCCCGCATCGGTGTCAGACGAGGCTCAAGATCCAGAACCGCCTTTATAGAAAAGGATGGGTTCGTCGCTTCCCGTCTCAGCTTGTGGTGATTGAAGTCCTCGGCTGTACCTACACTCTAATCAACATTAGACCTCCCGCGGGAGAGGGGAGTTCCGGTTTCGCATTGCGTACATGGTGTCCAAGAAGTCCGGATCGGAGACGTGGACTTCTGACGGTGTCGGCCGGATGATGGGTCCATACTTTTCGTGGAGCTCTTTTAGCTTGAAGGCGTACTGGCCTCCGCCGGCGTGGAAGCAGTCGTAGTAGCATTCGTACCATGTTGAAAGTGCTGCGAGCCGTGGTCCCGGGATGTCTGCCAGAGGGTGGGCCGGTAGATAGCTGCATAAAGGAGCCAGAAGAACAGACCAGTTGTTCCCAGGAAGAAATACGGGTGATCCATCATTGCCGGATAGAATCTGTCTATGCTGTTGGCTGATGGGGATCATGACAGGTGCTTCGTGGCAGTCGGCATGGTCTTATCATCGTGGGCCATGGCTTCATTGCTCTATCGAAGGTTTCGCAGTTTGCCCGCGCAAGCTCCCCTGCATCGCGTACCGAGTTGTTCAGCTTGTAATCTCATCAGTCAGCAATCCAACACGGTCGAGAAAAGTGGAAAACTATTGCGTTTTGTCACGCCCTGTAGCAAGTGTGCGATGTAGCAAACCAGTCTTGCAGAGACGTGTTCGGTGTGGTACCTGCTGGTGACCGACGTGTATACCGGTGTGCCCTGAGGCGACGAAGCCGTGATTTCGTCCGCTTTATACAACGTGCTTCATCGCAGCTTCACAGCCTCAATTCAGATTCGGGGCCGATTACTCAGCCTTTCTTTGCTTCCAGCCTTGTCAAACACCCCACCTCTCTCGAACGCTGGCCAACGATCTCGACGCTTCCCCTGTACTGAGCCTCCACCACCTGATTCTGCTCTCTTCATCTCTCCCTTCAATGGCTGGCAACACCAGTCCCGAAGCAGTTGGACAAGGTCACTCTTGCGAAACCTGTCAGAAGCGCTACCAGCACAAGAAGACGCTGGATCGCCACCTGCGTTCTGCGCACGCAGACAAGAACTTTGAATGCTTCGTCTGTGGCGGCCTGTTCTTCGCTCGCCAGGACAGCCTTGCCCGGCATGAAGCCGAGCAGCACGGCAACAAGACAGGCTTTACCGATTGCGCAATATGCTGCAAACCGGTGCGTCCACGCGCCTTTCAAGAGCACATGGTCAGTCAACATCATCGAAGCGCCACCGCACGGGCCGCTGCTGCTAGCGATGCAATAGCGCCAGTGGCAGAGTCAAGTGAGACTCGTATTGTTCTGCCCAACCCATACGCTCAGCCAAGTACTGTCGACCCACTGTTTATTGCAGCCCGCCTCTTCAACCAACTCAGCCCCGCCGGTGAAAGTTTAGCGTTCTACCGCACGTCGACCGGTTCGTACGCTCCATCAGCAAGGACGTTGCAATTGCGGTCCGTTGCCTTGAGTGGCCTTCGCGAAGCGCTCAACGACGCGTGCAACGATCGAACCCAAACGCGAAGCGCTCAAGTCTACGACACCATTTCGCTGATGGCCGTCGTCGATATAATGATCGGCGGCTGGCCCGCCGCGGAACCTCATCTCCGCGCGCGGTTGGCTATGGGCGACCCTCAGCGTCTCTTGCAAAGCATGCGACTCCTCGCTCTGTTCAACAGCCTCTCCCGACTCGGAAGCGGTGAAGACAACGGCCCCTTGTGGCTTGTCTCGGGCTCAACACTGCTCATTAACCTGGAGGAAGAAGACTCGGCTACACGTAGTCCATCATACCAACAGTTTCTGGACTACTGTAGCTTCCTCGCCTCGTCCTCGCACGTGGAAGGCCAAGTTTCGACTCAGTATTCCGCACGCATTGGCAATGTCAGCGAGAGCATGCCGTTGATATTGCGCTTCTGCCTCGCCAGCATAGATCGCGCCCCCGCGTTCACCCGGTTAACGGCTGGCGTGAAGGACAGTGCAGATAACGCCTTTTGCGATCAATGGGACCTCGTCCGAGCGGCGTTGTTGCTGCGAGATCGGGTCAGGCGCGTCTCGTTTGCGGGCAAGGCCCTTCAAGCAGCCTCTGAGGCAATGTAACGTGTTCACTTCCAATGTTCGAGCAATGTAGAGACGGTCAACGTGACTTCGGAAGGCTGCAAACTCATGTCTCAACAGCTGGGCGGAACTTGTGCTTGGACCACAGAAGCATCGCGGAGGTGCATTGATCGCGGCGACACCGACTGGGCTTAAACACAATTGCATACCTGCTGACTGCAAGCGCTAGCATGAGCAAGCCACTCGTTTCTGTGGCTGTAAGAACCACCAGGACGCTTGGCGCGCTAACATTAGTAAGCCACCCGCCTGCAGACTGTGTGCAAGCAGCAGGAACCACCAGGAGAGCATACGACACCTCTGGTCGCTGGTCCAGGAACCACCAGGACGACAACGTTGCGAGAGCATACGATACCTCTAGTCACTGGTCCATCTCATATAAGATGATGGGCGCCGCGAAGTTGAGTCCTTTCGAACCTAGATCCACATCTTCTTACTGCCATCTTCCACTTGCCATATTCGCTCTCTTAGCTGCTCGAAAATCAGTAGCGATCATCAGGTGCATATCAAACATGTTGGCCTCCCTTGCACCCGCCTGGACGCTCCTCGTCGCCACAGCCGCGGCATCCAAGTGCACCAACTTGATCGTCCCAATCACGGTGTCGGCCGTGTCATACACGCCAACCTTCCCACCGTTCGAGAACCACTACCAGTCCGTCGGATTCCTCACCAACATCACGTCCCGTAATGTTGTGGAGAGTCCGTCTCCCATTGGCGGTTACTTGCCGGTCACGGAGAGCTTCAACATCAGCGTCGAGTACTGCGCGCCGTCCAATGCATCCGACACAACCGACGTCCAGGTCTTGTCACACGGTCTTGGTTTTGGCAAGGAGTACTGGTCCTGGGGTGGTGCGGAGAGCCAGTACAGCTACGTCCGTGCCGCCACCGCCGCCGGCTTCGCCACGCTGTCCTACGACCGCATCGGCAACGGCCTGTCCAGCAACCCCGACCCCTACACAATCCAGCAAGGCCCCATCGAGCTCGCTATCCTGGCCGCCCTGACCGGGAAGCTTCGCAACGGCACCATCGACTCGTGCGTCCCGAAACCCAAAAGAAAGGTCTACCACATCGGCCACTCCTTCGGCTCGTTCCTCACCAACGGTCTCGCCGCTGCGTACCCCACTCTCAGCGACGGTATTGTCCTCACAGGCTACTCGACCAACCTGACGTGGCAAACCGAACTCCTCATCAGCATGGGCTTCCATCTGGCGCGCGAGAATCAACCCGCGCGATTCGGGGACAGGAGCACTGGGTCGGTGGTTCCAGGAGACGAGCTCGCGATCCAGTTCATTTTCTTCACGTACCCTTACTTCGACCCGGCCGTAGCGGTGGCGGCCAATGCGGGCAAATACCCGTTCGTCACACTCCATAAGCAAAACCATTGGCCGTGTTGGAGACATCCGCTAACCTTGCTACCGCGTGTATAGGTTCAGTATTGGAGAAATCTTGACGACCGCCATTCTTCCGCAGAACGCCACCTCATTCACGGGACCGGTCTTGGTAAGCTGCAACCCACCAAGCTGATGGCCCTCTGCCCGCTTTCTCCCCGGAATGCGATGCTGATGGCTCTGTAGGTCATCACCGGCGACGCCGACACCATCGTAAGTGCGAAGGGTAAAACCCGTCTCTGAGTCATGAACTGACTCGTACGCTTCGGTATTGGTAGTTTTGTGGCGCCGACTGCTACGGCATCCTCGAGCAGTCTGCTCCGTTCTTCCCAGCTGCCAAGCCCTTCCAGACGTACGTACAGCCGCACATGGGCCATGGGATGAACTTGCACTACAATGCGTCCGGCTTTTACGGCGTGGTAACAAAATTTCTGGAGGACGCGTCCAGCTGAGCAGGGGCGATCTCCCGGAGTGTGCAGTGCCAAGCTAGTCGGAGAAGCTGGTTGGTACTGTACGCCATGTTTGAGATAGGCAGTGAACGGCATGCCGACACGTAGACTGCGCGCGCAGATGTAGACGCGAACTCCTTGGCGGCGTGCGTCCATAGCAATGGCGTCCTGTTGTACTTTAACGGCGTAGCTATGCCGCTCCATTCCCGTTTTTCTCCGAGAGACATACTCCATGTCGTTGACCCGCGTGCTCTCGCTTTCCTGCAGGACATCGGTGCCATCTGGAGCCCGTCCTCGTCGTAGATAGTAAGTCGTGCGCTGAGTGACGGTACAGAAGGCCGGTATGCCGGCGTCGGTGGAGGCACACCGGACGTCGTCTGTGATCTGCGGTCCCACCAAGCGTCAAGGGGAGTGGCATCGCTTTCGTTTTAGTCCGGGGTTCGCGGCGTCGCCACGGTAGAGACGGGACTTGAGTGAGATGTGGAAGCTCTCAACTTGTTCAGTGCACAATGTACGGCGTACGACAACGCCGTTGTGGACAGGAGTGGCGGCGATGACGTATTGGCGATCCTGCGTCTGTGTTGACCCTCGCAACTACCTCCATACACTGAGCAAGAGCACTGAGCAGAACGTCCCAGGCCGGGCGAAGGGCAGTATTTCGACACACCAGATTCGTCATGCAGAACCATATCTTCCGCCCGATACCGAACTTTGAAAATCTGCCGGAGCCGGGGAACAGGGAGGAGAGGGTGAAGCTGATCATCGCCAACCTCGAGGAGCATCACGAAGGCGTTCGGTACGCACGCGCGGGCGTAATCCGATCGCGATCATGGCTAAGGTCTCCTCAGGGCAAGCATACTGGAGGAAGGACGCCGAAAGCTGCAATCACTTCATAACGATGCGCCACCCTCAGCAGGCATGGATATCGACAGCACATGCATCTTGCAGCCTGACCACACCCAGTTGATTGCCAACTTGAGTGCGCCGTATGTCGAAGGTTCCGGCGACCCCTGCGCACTACCCGGCTTACTGCCACAACAGCTGGACCCACATATGAGGCAGGCTCCTGTTCCTCCAGTCCTCGCAATTGCCCAAGAAGCCACGCAGCAGCTTGAAGCGTACGACAAGCATGCGAAGGAGACTAGAGACTACTACGCCAAGGCGCTCGAAAGAATGCGTGCTTCGAGTGGGGCGCAGACTGAGGGGACTAGGGATCCGCGTCGAATGCCTACCGGATGAGCACAACCCAACGGAGACGTCGAGCACGTTGCTCAGCCAAGAAGGCACGCATATGCTTTCAAGCATCGTCCAGTTCTGCCTGTGTACCAGAAGTTTGCGGACGTACGGCCAGCAGAGGACCTTGTTTGCTTGGACAGCCCGCCCACCGCAAAGTGCCAGTCCTCCGGAGACTACTCTGCAAGTGGTGGATGTCCTATCACGCAAGCATCGCATGGCTGGTGTTGTCATCGTCGTGCACCATACATGATCAATGTCACGCGTAGCATGGCAAATATACTCGGGACGCGGGTTGTCCGATGTCTTCTGCAGCAACTAACAACCTTCCTCAATGAACGCCACACGCTCCTAGCCTCCTCATAAACGCCCAAACCTTGCGCCCCGGTAGTAGCCCTCACGGCATGGTGCACGGTGCGGCCATCTGGTTCGTGCTCACTGGCGACTTGTCAGCTATCGAGACCACCGTCCAAGTGTCCACACCGTAGAAGCGCACCTCTCAGCGCACAAAGCAGATCACGAGGAAAAGGCTCTTGCACGAAAACATGCATATTCCGAAAGCACGGCTGATATCGAACCGATTGGTCTTCAGGGCTTCCACAGCTGGCGCATCGAGCAGAAACATGGCTCGGTCTTCGCCGTATGCTTCGACGTCGCGGCTGCTCAGGAATTGACACCGAGCTCGGACTGCGCTGAAGAGCGGCCCCGTGGAACTGCAAGTGTTCGTCAGGCATCCGGTCATGACAGCACCAGTCAAGCACCAGAGAAGAGATAGCGGCCAGTCACTTCAGAGTTTGGGCCTTCCGCTCCGCTTGGACCTCACAAAGTAGAACTTAGCCTGCCGCATCCACTCCGGAGACAGCGCAACGAGGTCGACGCTCTTGTCATCTCGGTGCTCCTTCTCGAACCTCCTTCGCTCCTCCCATGCTTTGATATCGTTGCCCAGCCATCCTGCCGCAACGCTGGCGCACTCCGATGGCCTCTCGAACGGCAATAGGTGGCCGACACGCTCAATGACGCTCGCCGATACCCTGCCCTCCTTCACCCCTCCACTGCCACTGGCTCCGCAGCCCGTGCGCTTCAACCTTTCCTCCATGGCCCTGGCATCGATCATTGGACCATTGTCCGGACAGATGTACAGCACACCAGGTCTCACCCTCGGCAAATCCTGCCACACGTACGTGTCCTCAGGCCGGTAGAAGGGGTGGGTTTGGAGGACGCCGTCGTGCATATCCGGGTACTTCGCCCTGGCTTCAGGCGTGGCATACTGGCCGTCTCCAGGTATCGCATCAAACCAGCTCCGGCCGTAGATCCACGCTTCTTGTGCTTTGGGAGTGCGTAGCGTGACCTTACCAGCCTCTCTGTGCACAAGGCTAGGTGTATCGCGCAGACCGTACTCCAGCCACAGGTCGAGAGCTCGCTTGTCCCACGTCTTGAACAGGAACCTCGAACCCTTCTCCGCCTCCTGCCGTGACGGCCACACGTCAGGCCGTACGGAGTTCATATAGAACAGACTAGCAAAGTCCGCTGACGTCGTCAGACCGATGACCGGGTCGAACAGTACCAGGGAGGCCATCAGCCGTGGGTGCAGGGTCGCGAGCTGGATGAGGGCTGTGCCGCCCATGGAATGACCGATACCCACGACGGGCTGCGGGAACTCATCGCGAAAGAGGTTGATCATGTGCAGCAGGTCCCGAGGGTAGTCGAAGAAGCTCGGATCGTCGCCTTGCGTATGCTCGTTCAGGACACCGCTCGCGCCTTGGTTGCTGGCATCTGCGATCCAGATCGAGCGGATGCGGAGACCGTGGCGCTCGCACTGTCCGAGCAGGTCATCCCAAAGCGGCTCGTACAGCTCCTTCGGAAAGCTCACGGCATGCGTGGCGAGGATGGTGATGTCGCCCTCCTGCGGTTGAGGGTTACTCAACGGTACATACTGCTTGGCCTCCAGGTAAAGGACGTCCTCCTCTCGATCTCGGGTCGCGCCGAGGTACTGGCGGACGTGCTGGCCTGGGAATCGGCGGGTCTTGACTGTGAAGTTGTGTTTTGACATGATATACTAAGGAAAGACAGCAAGGAAAAATAAGGAACTGATTTGTCGAGGTTGTTGGAAGGAGACTTGAGTGGCTTGGTGGTACAAGGGCAATGCTTTTAACCTACAGCGATTGCGGCAAATCATGGCTCATCGCCATTCACTCGGCGTATGCTGCGGCCATTCATAGAGAACGTCCTGACTCAGAACTCGAGGCCGCCATAGTCTGGCACGTCCTTGCCATGCGGTGCTTGTGGCGTGTATAGCCGGCCAACGTGTGTCTCGTGGCCAATTCGTGCGCCACGTTCAGCCGCATCGCGGAGTTGTTCACTGGTGCTTCTAGGGCGGGAGCCGTATCCGCGCGCAGGATACGTAGTGTCGCTCGGAAGGAGGGAAACCGTATCCTCGCCTTCAGACTCTCAGAGGCTCAGAACTTCGGAATCAGAAGCCAGAAGGTTTTCGTCTCGTCTCTTCCGCAATTTCCGTAACCGGACCGCCTGAAACTTGAAAGGCCGGAACAATCGGGCAAAAGGATTTCGGGCCCGAACACAGTCCTTAGAGCTCAAAACCAACAACATTCCGGGCAGCAGTAGGGTCCGCTATCATGTCGTCGCTCCGATCAGCTTTGCCTATATAGAGTGTGTAAGTCCTGCGTGCAGTGCCCGTTCCTTCACATACCAGTCTCAACAGGCTTCCTATGCTCAAGACTATACGTCGAACCACTTCCTTGCAGCTAAACTTCTCACGGTGCATAGCTCTTTCTACCAAAACGATCATGCATCAAGCGCAAGTCAGCGAGTGGGGACAGCCACCGAAGTATGTCGAAGCACCACAACCTGACGCCCCTGGCCCTGGAGAAGTACGCATCAAGGTGAAAGCCGTCGGCGTTCATCAGGTCGTTCGCAGTCGAGCATCTGGCAAGCATTACTCCAGCGGCATGCCTCCACATATCCCGGGCATCGACGGCATCGGAACTACCGAGGACGGGCAAACAGTCTACTGGGCTTCCTTCGACGTGGGCTCCATGGCAGAATACATCAACCTGCCCAAGCGCAACACACGGCCTCTCCCCGAGGGCACCGATCCCATTCAGGCCGCCGGCATCATCAATCCCGCCATGTCCAGCTGGATGGCAATCATGACCCGAACGACGAACCTTCCACCTGACTTCACTGCATTGATTGTGGGCGCAACATCAGCGTCCGGCCGCGTTGCCATTTCACTTGTGCGCGCCCTCGGCGCAAAGAAGGTCATCGGGGCTGCGCGCAACAAGTCGGCATTGGCTACACTCGGTTTAGATGCGAGTATCGTGATCGAGAACGACCCAGAGAAGACTGACTTCGACACGCTGGGCGAGGTGGATTGCGTGCTCGACTACGTCTTTGGTCCACTCACCGTACACCTACTCAAGTCGCTCAAATCGTCTCGGCCGGTGCAGTATGTGCATATTGGTGGGCTTGCGGCGCAGGATATCAGTCTTCCCGGCGCGGTCTTGCGGTCGAAGAACCTGACCATTCGGGGTTCTGGCCCCGGAGCGTGGAGCATGCAGGAGATGGCGCAGACACTCGATCAGCTCCTGGCAGCAGTGAAGGACATCCCCGAGCAGCCGGTTAAGGTCGTGAGACTGGAGGATATCGAGAGCGCATGGAACGAGGAGGGCAGCGAGAGGCTTGTGGTCGTGATGTAGGCTTGTATTGAGATCGTGCGGAGAGGATTCCGTGACGGCCAGTTGTACACTAGCGGCAGCAGCGTAGCAAAGCCACTGCAAGACGCAAAAGGAATACACCAGGCAAGACTTGAACTCGCGGCATCTGCTGACCTCAGATGTATGAGACAGACGTTCTAAACCACCTGAACTACCGGTGTCTGATATGACTGATTGCCAACAGTACTGCAGTATATGGCAGCTGCACTGAAGTGCCGACGAGCTCCCATAGTGACTCGACCTTGAGTCAGAGGGACGATCCTGGGCAACGTTCACACTGGTGACTGGGCATTCTTCTAGGTGGAGGCGCTGGCATATGCCCACGACGATCAACGTCAATTCGGACTTTATCGTCTTGCAAGACTATATATCGGTAGGTAGCCCAACGAAACCATCGTCTCACCACCGCCGCCTGCCGAAGCCAGTGCCAACGCCCACGCCGAACCCACCACCGCGGCACCTATGAAGCAACAGCAACAGTTGGTACAGCATGCTGATACGGCAGGTCGAATTGCGGAGGTGTATTCATCGGCGCTGGCACTTCCTTTAAGCTCGCCGGCTCCACATGGTCCTTGTACCCGTTCACCCTCAGACGCAACTTCCTCGACTCGGCATACACAACCCGGCGCATCCTGTTGGTGCTGCCTAGAGGCTGGTGCGCCTTCAATCCATGCCATGTATTGCACGTAATCCTGTCGTCCCACCAAACCCGGAACTCCGGGATCCAGCTATCCTGCGGCTCAAACTCCAACGTGGCGATCTGCTCGAACGGGTACTTCTTCGCATCCCACTCGATCCCGATATCGTCCACAGGCTGCTCGTCGAGGTCCTGCAGCAACTGCGCGCAGAAGGAGTAGGTGACCTTGTGCTTCATGTGGAAGTCGCGGGTCTTTTGGGAGATCACGTTGATGGGGGCGTCTTCGGGGATCGCGGTCTCCTCAAGCTTCTTCTGCTCCTCGCCGAGCGGGAAGACGCCGTACTTGGCGACGTATTCGCCGTGGCGGTAGGCGGACTGGGAGAACTGCGGCATGGCAACCATTTGTTGCCGAGGAAGCTGGCTGCCCATGGTAGCGACATCAGCGTCAACGCGCTCAGACTGCTCCTTCGCGAACGTGCCCAGGTCGTTCCAGTTCCGCTCAAGGGAGTCAGCGATGTCGTACGTAGTCTTCGGATCACGCAGTTCCAAGATGGGGTAGTTGTTCATCGTCCAATCTTGGGTCTTCTTATCCTCGCCCCATATCTTCTCGCCCTCGACACCGAATATCTTCATGCCAATCCCACGCGGTGCGGGAATGTTGTCCGGCACAAGCTTAGGCGTGAGGGAAGAGTAGCGCATCATCATATCGTAGCGGCCCGGCTTTGCAAACATGCCTTGCGCAAGGTGCTTCGGCAGGTTGTCGTGAACGGTGAATTTGCCCATCACGCAACCCTGCGTCTTGAGGTGAGTGCCGCGCAAGCAGTGCATGTGTTCGTTGAAGTTCATCATTTGAAATCGGTTGAACTGGTCAGAGACCTCCTTGATCTTCTCCTTCTCGCCCGGCTGCTCGACCTCGACGCCTTCTGCGTCCCACTTGATGTATTCGCCTGGAGCCGGCTTGCCTCCGCCATTCGCCTTCACGGTGCCACTGGCCTTCTCGCCAGTATGGACGTTCTGCTGAACAGGGCACGACATCATCGTTGACATCTGGACGTCCGTGGATAGAAACTGTGTTGACGCCTGAAGAGTATATGCAACAATGACGCTGACGCTGTTCGCCACTGCTTATCGTCTCGTGGGTCGTGGGTGGTGGCACAATGGGTTGCTAGCTGCTGTTTGCAACTCCCGGCAATGACGATAGTATGAGCGCTTCGGTAGGACACAATCTTGATCTTGTGAAACACGAGCGATATCTGGACGACCCGAGTGTTTGGAGATTGATCGATCAAGGATACCACCGATACGGTGGACGGTTGCACACGATAAGGAACAGGCCGTCTTATTACCTTGCAATGCGCTCTTATACGTCCCGCCTCATTAACCCCCGCATGGAGGCACCGCGCGAACCGATCAGCTGGCCTCGAGACTGACCTGAGAAGGGTTCGAGAGAACTCACATGTTGCCGGACGTGGTCTGGACCGAGATCGTGCAGCGCCGAGCTACGAGTACCGGGAATGGTGTCGTTTTAGAGCATACATCGTACCCCGCCATCTGCCACCCCGCATGACGACGGCGCATGTGGGATCTGTAGCATGCACCTTTATTTGGAATGTGGGCCTCAATGCGCAGGTGTGAAGAGCGACAGGTGTGGAGTGATTCGTGGTGTGTGATAAGTCCAGAAGGGTGCTGTGGTGGTTTGAAGCCTGATGTAGAAAGGAGAGTTGGAGATGCAGTCTCATGCAGTCTGATGCAGAGCTGAAGAAAGGGACCGCTTGAGCCAAACCACGTGTGATCCGGCCCAATCATCTGGGGTGCTTGCGAAAGCACGGGAATCAGTTCAATGATTGGCTGAGGTGTCCAAATGACAACCGTGTGCTTTGCGCTACCCGATGAGCAGAGTGGATGCGGGGCATGCGGTCATTGCGAGGTGTTGAAGAACGGGAAGCTCGGTCACCAGCCTCGTCGTCTAACGCCAGACACAAAGGGGACACTTGTCTGACATTATTAGCTTGTAGGAGAGGAACACACGCCGTGAGCGCGATTCGCACAACACGCGCCCTTGGGGCGGAGAATATGCTTGCGAGGGACCGATCTCCAAAAAAACTTGCTTTTATTCCGAGGGATTATATCTGCGCCTCCACTACGGGAGGTATGTCCGTTGCAGCGCCATGATGGACACTCTGCCTGTAGACATCACTAAAGCTCGGGGATGCTTTACTCATTACTTTTGTCTTCGTGTTCTTCATAGATATTGCGTACGCCTCTAGCATGAGGTAACGTAAAGCCCGATGGGAGATGGATTGTCTGGTGGGTTGTCAGCATCTGACGTGAGTGGCATTACAATATACGGACAGTCTTGGAAAAAATCCAGAGCAAAGCCGTCCTGTGAAGAGAGCTCTATGCTCCTGGTTTGGCCGGCTGGGCATTGCCCACCGACAACGACATAGCTGTTGCCGGGCTGGACAGCGATGGTGCCAAGATCCTTCTCCGCCTTGGGGGCGCTGTTCCATGTGGTGGTCTCCGATATAACACTGCTGAGCTTGGAGAAGCAGACACTGCCGGATCCTGAGAAGGTGTAGTCGGAGGTCTCGAGGTCACCCTTCTCTGGGAAAAGGAAGACGAGCGAGCATGTCTTGCCGGAGTAGGATTGGGGGATGTCGAACGTGAATATCGTGCTTGTGGTGCTGTTGATCTGTCCGTTGTAGGAAGTGCCGCAAGAAGTATCGGGCGACGTAGATGATACTGGGACGATTGATTGTGGCGTCTGGTAAGCGCCGGAGAGGGACGCTGGACAAGAGCCAGTGGCAGACGCAGCTGAGTATGAGCCTGTCGATGGAGTATTGCTCGCCGCCGAAGGGCTGTTTGCAACACTGGCGGAGGCTGGCTGGGAGTTTGGCGGAGCAGAGGTACTCTGAGCTGGTTGAGAGTTTGGCGGAGTAGAGGCACTCTGAGCCGGCTGAGAGTTTGGCGGAGCAGAGGCACTCTGAGCCGACTGAGAGTTTGGCGGAGCAGAGGCACTCT